>JAOYSI010073631.1:0-19626 GCA_025775065.1 Hiodon alosoides
GTGTATGAGGATTGTAAGTTAGAAACGTCAGCATATATATATATATATATATATATATATATATATATATATATAATATGTGGTATAATCTAACAGTCAATTGTTTGATACGAGAGCATTTGTTCGCATACCGTTTGCTACAGTATGCGCTGCTGACTTTTCTAACTTACAATTCTCATACATGGCTAATAATAGAATAGGAATCTTTATCCTTGATGCATTGTGATGCTAAATTGACTTTAGATTATCATTAGCTGTAGCACTTATGCGTGACCTAATGAGACAATGGCCTTTAGAGTGCAAGTTTTAACAACAGTCGCGGGATGCAAGCTTTGTTTTAAAGTTCTGTCTCTGCTTTCCAAAACTGTTTTTCTTCTGCATTTTTGACTATTAATGAAAGGTTGAAAGTAAAAGCAATGGGTGAATGTTATTTTCTATTATTTCAGTTTGTGGATGCCCTCATTAGTCTATCCGTTGTTTTGAAGTGACAGGTCTTTGTCGACGATAAGATTTCAATCACAGTTCGGGGGAAAACTCAAAACTTTCTCCAAGCTTTCGAACAGTTCAAAAATATCAATTATTTAATATAATTAAATTAATAATGTCCCGACCAAAAACGAATATACATTGTAATTGTTTACCTATAAAATAACAACTAGGTTGCTGTTTTCTGTGTCATGATATACTCTATTGCTGTGTTGGTTCAATTAACCCATTAGTTAAAATCATAACTCATTCATGCCAGATCCTATGCTAAATAATCAGCGGGGTGTGTTGTAATGCTCTTCATTAGGTGATGATCCAAGTTTACTAATTAACACGGTGGGTTTGTCTTTCACACATTTAGATGATGAAATAAAATAACTGCTAAATCCACAGAGCTTTGACCGGATCTGATGTGCCAGTATTTGTAATAAACCATCCAATACAGCGCATTTCACTACATAATTGTGAAAATGTCACTGTGTATTCGGGTGATAGGCTATTGTTCCAAAGAAACGGTAAAAATTCAATTTTATTATCACGTTGAGTTCATTAATTGTTTCTGGAGGATGGATTTGCTTTGATTTAAAAATATTTTGATTTCTGGGAATGTATCAGAGTGCATAAAATTCAGTTGAGACCAGAAGAAAATTCCAGTAGACCCTAAGGAAATGGTCGCAATCCACCCATGTAATGTTCATGCGTATCTGACTGCAAGTGCAAGCGCGAGCCTGTGGCTGTGTATGCTTTGGCCTTAAAAGCAACACAATAAAAGGCAGTGGTGAAAAGGTTCAAAGTGCAGGTGTCCGTCCTGCGGGACAACAATGAAGTGCTTGTGTAAGCGGAGCCATCGTCAGCGGTAGGAAGGCCTGTTAGCAGAGCTTATCTGGAGGCTGAGTGCAGCGGGTCGGGAGTCGGAAGGAGGGGGATGGTGGGAGGGATCTCTCCACGCAGTGACCGGCACTCCGAGAGCACGACTCCCAAATTCATCACACAAGCGGCGCACAAGGAGCAACTCGGGTCGGCGCCGGTTCACTACGCACGAGATCCACCTCTGGGACAGCGAAGCTAGAGCCCTGGAAAGTGGGCCCTACAGAAATGGCCGTGCGTGCAAGTACACAGGTCAGCCCATAAAAAAGGAAAATTGTCCCGCATTTTCCCTGTCGTATCGAAGGAATGGGAGCGCTCCAAGGTTCGCTGCCCCGATGACTCGTTGGGCATGGCCCCTGTTCTCTCTGGATGTCATGGCCTAGATATTTATGATGTTGCCTGCACAAGTCTGTTTCAATATTGACACTGCTCTCATTGTCGCCGTGATTAGCAACGGACGGAATTCACTTGGCGTAAGCCATCGGATGGTAGGCTATGAGAGGTTAACGCGTTGCAAAATTTTTGGGATTTAGCCTAATTTGGATTATTAAAGGGGTACACGCTTTCACATTTGCCATGTCGCTGCGGTTTGTGTTGGCGGGATGTCGACTAGACGTGAGCGTTTCAAGTTGTGAGGAAATGCGACGTGCTTTCAGTGCATCTCCTATGGGACACGCTGCTTGAGAAAGACACAAGGTTGCTTGTGTAAGACCTTACATGTGCCTCCCCTGCTAGGTAAATATTGAGAAATCAAACATCTTGATGCCAGCAGCTGCATAATGACGATAGCGAAACAACATGGGTTTTAATGGAAGCAGATTTAGTTTTGCGTCTGCAATAAAAGTGCTACACCATTGTGTCTTTATTTCATGGTTTAATGCATCGTTTGTTTCCTGTATTTCTCGCGGACGCTACTTGTCCAGTTTACGCACGCTCACTGTATTTGTCGTATTAAGATGGTGTTTATTTAACCTCTCTCTATACTTCATAGAAATGCTGTAGTAGTTCTTATTTTGTCGCTGTCACGTAAACTCTGCCTCATTCACCCGTCACTGAATATTCAGTAGGTCACTGAATATTCATTGTCACTGACCCCGTTGCTACTGAGCTGGGTGCCGTCTAACCGCTCAAACTGGCTGATATGTAGTAAACACTTAGCTTTCTGCAACCTTGTTTTATCACAGCTCACACCATCATTGCCTCATTGATGTTTGGATCAAATTAGATGGTCAGGAGAATGACTATCTTTGTGACAGTGGCTTTTGTTTGTATTATACACTTTTGTTTACTTCTTTAAACATAAAAAAAAAAAAAAATCTTCTGGTGGAGTTTTTTTTCCCGTTGTAAACCCCTGTTTATCGCAGTTTGCACGGCGAATGTGAAGACATACAGAGGTCGGCTTTCCGTCTGAGGTCTGAGTCGGAAACGGTAGGCACTGGCCCGCCCCGTGTTCAGCGGTCATGCCCGTTTGCTTCTCTGCAGTGTGCGCGGGCTTCCGGAGGGATTCCGCCACCAGTCACGCGTTTCCTCTCCCTGTAACCGCGCTGAATTCCTAACACATTGCGGGAGGTTTCAGCGGCTGCAGCAACACCCCGCCACCTCTCGGGAACAGTGGCGGCGCCCACGTGTAGCCGAGCGGGCCGGGATTACAACCGTCTTCCGCCGTTTGACACCACCGCGTTTCTACTTTAGCTGATTATTTTTCGGGATACTGCAATCTGATCTGCGGTCTTCAACCTCACCTCTGGTTGAATCTTGATATGCATGCCACAGCTGAAGGATATGTGCCTTCTCTGGAGCTGATTAGTATTGATTGGCATTGATTGCTGTATGAATTGGCCACTTGACCAGAAGTTGAATCAAATAATCTTCTCATTCTTGCCCCACCAATGAATTGAAAGGGGAACAATTGCAAGAGAAGCTTGGCGCATTAACTATAGAAAGACTATTGAAATTTTACTGCTGACCAGAAAACATAACCCCCCACCCCCTCCTTTTCTTTTAAGGGGCATCATTGAGACTTGTGTGAGAAAACTGACCCAGCATGTAATTGCCACAAACAGTGAGAGGGACCTTGCTCTGCGAAGGTTGCCCACAAAGATGGTGTACCTGTGGCTTCTGAGAAGAAGAATCTAATCTAGTAGTTTAGCGGGGCTCGGAAGGCTCCTGCGGCGTTTGGATGGCCACCACGCGCCCTTCCAAATGGCTGCCGGTTCTGCGGTCCTCCTCAAACGATGAAACGGAACAGTTCCACTGCTCCGAAGGGCTCCGTGCGAAAAAAACGCTCGGTTTTTCCGGTTTCAAAAGAGGCGTTTGACGGGGCGCGGCGAAAAGTGACTTAAATGATAGGCTGGTCCTGAAGCTTTCACTTTAAAACCAGGCCGAACCGAGGGTTGTGTTGCACAAGTGTTGTGTTTGGTTAATTATTTACCTGCTTAACAGAGGGCACTCGCTTCTAAGTCCCCCTCTCTAGGGTACAACAGCAGTGCCTCTTCAGGAATGTCTCTGCCGTCTCATTGAGTTAATATTTATTCTCAAAGTCTAACCACACTAGGACTGTATTGTATATTTATACATAGCAGGTGACTGATTTTTCCCTCCACTTGTTATGAGATAAAACGGAATGGATCAGTGGCCCCCAGGACAATGAGAAGTTGTCCCAGCATATTATCCTAGAAAGTGACTGTATATTTATAAAGTATTCTGTATTGATATTTTGTCTGTGACCAACATGGGTTTCTTCCCCACATTAACATAATATCTTTAATCGTCTGGAGAGCGTTCTCTCTAAATATATTTTAGCCCTTCAAATTAAGTATCTAGGTTCTCTCCGCCTCCTTCAAGTTTGATTTGATACTTGAGAACTGAAGTGTTTTCAATGGAAACTGCATGAATGATTAATAAAAGGAGCAGAGCTGCTTAAAATCTCCCTGCTCCGAAGGCTATCAATAATTCAAAGCACTTTCAGTATTTCGGTGGCACATGAAATATCAGAGTCACCATTTCGCAACCTTTGGTCGATTATATCTGGCAGAGGAATTAGCAGATTTGGGGATCCTCTTTTTGTTTAATTAGCATTCATCCTGAAAAGTTTTTTTTTTTTTTTTTGGGGGGGGAGTTACAAATGGTAGATTATAATTGTTTGAAGGGTTACTTGGCAACAGTTAGCCATTTTTTTTGTTTTCTCTCGCTCACCATGATTAATTAAAGGAACCGCTATTGAACATATCAAGCAGGGTATTTAAAAAAAATTTTTTTAATAACTTGTGGTTGCACAAAGCTCTATTTCCAGGGAGTTTCATTTCTCCTTGACAAAGCTGATCCCTTACGCTCTTGGTGTGTTCCGTCACAGAAAGGCTGATTTAAAGTAAATACGGGACGTTTTGAAGATCCTACTGATGCGTCATTGGGACAGCCTGTACAGGATGGGGTAAGGAAGAAGATGTTTGGGTAAACTGTTTAGGCCCATCTGGGAACTCAAGCCACCACAGTGACCTTAATTGGCCAAATGTGGTTTTAGATGTTAGCTTTGCATTCAATGCTAATGCAGCTCACAGACACCTCTTCAGCAATTCAGAACAAATTAAGCTGGAGTAAACCCATGAATGTATAGTTTATTTTTTACCGTTCATGATCAATAAAAACTGACGAGCAATCCCAAGGTAATTTTAAAGGTCTGACCTGCGTCGGGCGCCGTTCCCTGTAAGGCCTTTTGCTGCCTTAGTGGAGTTTAAACAACACTCTGGGATGGATAAATAGGAGAAAGAGAGAGAGAGTCCTGCGGAGCCCATGAACTGATCAACATAACCTAGCCGGTCACCAGTATACAGTCAGAGCACGCCTCCAGCAAACACGGTGGGAGGCGGAAAGCCCAGCCAATGCCACCCCGGTCGTCTCTGACAACAAATTGCCCTGGGAACATGTTGCAGTTTCACTGGACAGGCAGAGTCATGGTAGCATGCGTCTGCGCGTTACCATAACCCCGTTTCCACGGCCTGAACCCGATTAAGCATCATGTTGCACGACGTTTGCCGAGCAAATACGACATCTCTCCACTGCTTCACCAGTTGTTTTTCACTTGAGCTATTGTAGTTGGCAGACCGCTTTGGCTGTAAAAAAAAAAAAAAAATCAAGATAAAAAAAATTCACACAGTAGCCTGGTATTCAGGCCAGACATCAGATTTTTTATTTCATGTTATTGGCATCAATTGTTTAAATAGAGGGCAAAGGTTAAATGTATATGACACTGAATGAATTAGGTGAAATTTTTATGTCTTGTTTGTAATTTCTCTTATTGTACAAACCTCTATAAAGGAAACCCTCATTTCTAGGGATAGGGTTTTTTGGTCTTTTTTTTTTTTGTATTTGATTTAGTTTTACATTTTTAGTGGTAGTGTTGATGTTGTATCCTGACAAACAAAGATTTTTAAAAAAAGAACAATTTGTGAGCATAGAAATTCAGGTCCATTTACATTTGCAATTTACTTATTTAGCAAATGTTCTTCCAGTGCGACTAACAGCAGCACACACAATCGACAGGCAGAACCATATCTAACCGAAACTAAACTGTGCAAAGTCATTGACTTGAATTTAAATGAAAATATAAGCTGCCAGTGTAATAAACAAAACGAAAAGGCCTTCAGTTTCGTATTAGCATAATTTGCCCAAAAGAGAAACCACGGAATTGTTCCTCATATAAGAACAATAAAAGTCTTGTTGAGCTTGATTGCCTTTTCTCATACGGTAATTACATTTATTACTAGTAGGTTGGGATACCTTTGCCAGATTATTAGGTGGTTTTGTTAGCAGACCGGTTGAGGCATGTGTAAGTAAAGCTTTAAAAAAAAAAAAAAGCTAAAATAAAAAGAATTTAGGGGCAGTTTTGGAATCAAGAAATGCACCAAACCCCAAAAACAAATAAGGTTTTTTTTTTTTTTTTTTTGGTCAGCTGCTCCTGTTGCCAGTGCCACATGGGAGATCAGTCTTTCCATCCTCCTTCTCCAGGAAGTCCTCTGCTTCCTGATTTTGTTTTCCCCACATGATCGCATGCTAATTGGTCAGATGACACAGTCTATATAGTGGCATTATGGAGAGTGGAGTTTTTAAGGGGCAGCCATTTTCCTCAGCCCTCCCCTTAAACTGATACAGTATAAGTGTTTTTTATTTTATTTTTTATTTTTTTATTATGTAAAATAGAACCACCTAACTATGGACGCGGTCTAATCATTTTTGGTAAAAACATTTTTGGTACATTTTTGAACAAACAAGTTATATATACATACCTTGTTTGTTAAATTGTAAAATGTTAAAAGGTTTATTATGTCGTGCTTTGATACTATTTTACCTTTATTGTTGCAACACTTACTTACTGTGTTGTGTTATATTAAGGTTACAGGACTTGTTAACTATGTTACAAAAGTTTTTTTAACGGTTTTTCCTTTTCCTAAATTGCAAATAGCAGAGGTACCAAGAACACAGGCTGGGACGGAAAGAGGAGGAGTGTGTGGGGTTTTTTTGTACTATTGTTTTAAAGCATATTTCTCCTGGATAAATCCTGCTGCAGTGTTCACTGTTGGCTCCAAGTCATCCTGCAATTGTTTGCCTGCAGAAAGCATTCCAGATGTCTATTGTTTAACATCTGAGCAGAAAAAGTTCCGGTCTGAGTTTTCCAGCACATTTTATTTTTCCCCCCCGGTCCAACGTTTGTGCCATTTGTGTTAACTTTGCGGAACGCGGTGCCACCTGGTTGGTGTATCAGTGACCGCTTCTCATTGGCACACCGCCCCTGTAATGTGTGAGACGTTATGTCATGTGATTAAAATAAAGGGCAGAAGATTAAAACGCATTCTAATAACGCGACAAAGGCTTTAGCCATAACTCAGACCGTGGAAATACAGCAGTTGACCTTTGGAGTGGCGGTGTCAGTGCAGAGGGAAATGCGTAGTCTCTGCTTCTTGTGCCGTGAAGGGTGGTGGGGGGCGGCGTCTCAAGTCACTGCAACAAAAGGAGACATGCTCCGGAGTGGATGAAAGTGACTTCCCAGCCTCTCGCTAGACTGGGAAACATGTTGACAACGCAGCGGTTATGAGTGCCGTTTCCTTCGCGCGGAGACAGACACAGGCATTCCCCCAGCTCACAGGAAACCTTTTCCTGAACTGAACGCGCTGTAAAAAGCGCAGAACCTTTCTGTCACGTCAACGTGCCACAGGAACCTTTGTTATTTTTTTACGAACAGTCTTAAGGCTCTCGTCCAGCGAGCGCGTTCTTTGTCGTGCACCCCCGAGGTGGAGTAAATTCAAAAGGTAAATACGAGCCTTTACGCGCGTGATCAAAGGAAACGTGTCCTATTGCGACGACTGCAATACAGTCACAAGTATCGGATCAATTACCTTCGCTCCGTTGTGCTGCTTTCGCAGTTTTAGCATGAAGATGCACCCAATGGGAATCTCACTCGCAGTACTGCAGTGTGTGCCCCTAGTTAAGAAATTCTGCTGTTTAGTCGTTCCAGCATTGCTTTTTCACATTCGCTGTCCCAAAATATCTAGTAAGATCTCTTATTATCCAAACGTGTCACGGTTTTTAAACCTGGCATCCCCAAATATATCAGTAACTCTCCATCTGACCCTGGCTGAGAATATCGTATAGCTGGGTTTTTTTTTTAAGCTTAAAAAGTGGCACCGTTGACGGTTGATTGTGTGTCGCTGTTCACGTGACGTATTTGTGAAATTGTGGCTGACGGTCGGACCCTCCTCCTCACCGCTGTTGGGTTCAGCCCATCGCTCCGTAGCTCATTACACACCTTCTCTCCCTTCTTCAGTTTGTCGGTTTTAAAAGAACAATGAGCGGGGTTTTGTAAGTTCCTTTAACAATTTAATTATACGTCAGCAGCGTCAGCTGATCTACTAAAGAGATCTTTCACAGGTGCTCTAAAAGCACTCTCTGGAGCAGACACCGCCTGCTTAATGCACTGTAATGGTTGACCACTATTTACATAAAGGATAAACAGAGTGGCGTGGAATTGATGAAGTAATCCACTTCCAGATTCATTAGACACAGAAACGGACGGCGGGTCCCGTACGGCCCTCGTTCAACACAATGTCTACTTTATGCCTCTTACGGAAGCACTGGAAATCCCTCTCGTTGAGATTTTAGTCCGCTATGCAGAGGAGCATCTTGAGCCGGCGATTTTTGCGGTGGAAACGTGTCATCATAGTGGCTCCTGGATATTGCTTTCAGTTTTTAGTGCCGTCTCGTTAACAAGATGGCTGAGTTGATTGCTTTTCAATGGTACATCCTGAATGCACTCAGATTATTTGTGCTACTTGGTGTCTTTAGGGCTTTTTGTCTTCTGCTGATGTCCTGGATCCGCCGTTTGTGTTTCCGTCCGTGTTTCCCGTCCGTTCATTCTGCTTCCACTCGGGAGTTTGGCACTGGGTCACAAACGTGTGAGCATTTATCATAAAAAAAAGATTAGATCTGTCATCTGAAGCTGATAAAAAAATATGCTTGACAGGGGGACCAAACTCTAACTCTGGCTCTGGGCCTAAATCCAACGCCTTCCATTATTAGTATTTTCTGATTCACTCAGAGTGGTAGCAGAGTAGACGGTGGTTTGGATGTTGTAAAACTTAGCTTTTTCATGATTTCTTTAGAATCAATTTTTGTTGTGTGTCTTCTAAATACACCTTTACTGTTTCTTATACAGTCTCTTAGATTGATTTACCTGGAACATCCACTGGTTATTTGTAGAGCAAATGAGTAGGGCGTGTGATTACAATATAAATGCTATCATAATTCTTGCAATATATAATATGCCACGGTCACATCTATAGCAAATTGTTCTTGTGCTAATATTATTAGCGTCTGCAATATAGGCCAAACATTAGCGTTCAGATTCCTGTAACATATATCTCAATGTCATTATGCACTTTTACAGTGCATTCGGATACCCTTACTACCATGTGAACCCCTGTCTGTCAGTTAACATGACCAATAACTATTTTAGTATCTGTGAAGGTCTCCTTGGCGATGAATTGGTTTCATGTAGATTATCCCCGTAAGGCACGTAAGGGGGAAGAAAAATGAAGAAAAGGTGACGGAGAGTTAGCTTTTTATAATTATGCTTTGGATTTTTAATTAAATTCAGAGAAATTGTTGCTTAAAGGACATGTGGATTTCTGTTATTTGGAGTCATGTTTATTAAGTCTGCCCCTATCCCCCTCTTCAGAGTATATCGGTCTCTAAAGCATTTAGGAAGGATATGTTTTTATTAAACTGAAATTGTTCGCTACAAGCACACAGCTAGCTAGCTGACTGAATTCATCGTTAATATACGGCTGATCTCCAGTGCGCGTTACTACAGATTTTCAGTACACGCCAGTACAGTTAGTTAATATAATGCCCAGAACAGAGAAGGCGCTGTTTTTATATACGTGACATCCTGACCAAAAATAAATGTTAGGGGGATGAGGAAGTAAGCCAGGCCAACAACTCAAATATACTGACCTGTCATTGACATCCTGTAAAACCATTTTAAGCCCTGGCAAGTTATCTTATATTATTACAACGTTGATTGACATCACAGTAATTCACAAAGAGGATGTAAAGAAGGTCACCAGAATGAGGTCAGTGGCTGTTGATAAAAATATGTACGTTAATAAAGCAAACTTTTAAATGCAACTCTAAGTATTTACCCGACAGCATAGTTTTCTCTCTGTTCTAGCATCGAAAGCCGATTAGTCGATTTTAATAACTTAGGTGACTCAACAGTTTCGAAATGCGCCAGCATGCCTTAAAAATATTACCACGGATATGGATTCTACCAGATTGAACTGTGTTGTGACAGTGGCCGGAGTAACATCTACTTGTGGTTCCAAATCGTAAGTAGGCCTTTAACTATCCATTATAATGTTTTCCCTGTTTTATCAGCCTCTGACTGCCGGACAATGCAGTGCAGTAACTTCTAATGCAAATTTGGTTTCAAAATGAACTGACTAGGTGAGCCTAATGGAGTAATGAGATGGAGAAAGTAAACGGCCCCCGTAAACTGTCGAAAGGAGACGCTGCGTTCGGTCGTAAGGCGAGGACCGTTTTTGACCGATCGCAACCTTAATTTCATTTATCTTTAGCGTTGCGTCATGTTTTGACGTTTTGCGGTTCCCCGAAGTCTTCATTAACGAAGAATAAGGTTTGCCCTGCGTCTACGCCGGCTGTAAAAAGTCACGCTCAAAGGGGAATTTTTGCGCAATCCCGCGGAGATGGTTAATAGTAGACCGCTCTGCTCTCTGACTCATCGCGCCATCGCCCCGAGGATCAGACCCGCATCATCGACATCTGGTCGGTTAGCGTCAGGAAGGTCTTCCTCATCTCGGAAATGAACCCGATGTCTTCGGCAACCCGGGACGTGCATCTGAGTACTGCGCGATTGCTTTAGACAAACGTTAGATTCATCCAAACCCACCCCAACTGCCCGGCCGCTTTGCGTTCTTCTAAGCGACCACAAAGGTTTCAGGTAGCTAACCGACCCGTAACGTAGGCGGCTGTCATGCGAGCATCTGTCGCTGGGGACCCCGCGAGTTTGCTGCATTCAGATTGGGTCCTCCCTTATTTAGTGTGGCTTTGTCTTACTCTCACCGTCCTCCTCCGAGCGCATGTGTCCAGGAGCTGAGGCAAACTGTTGTCTTTTGTATTCGGGGCTTATTACTTATACTTACTATTACTATTACTTACTTACCAAATGCATTCTACTGATACGTACGTAACGAAGGCCTACTTTTAATATTTTATTTTCATTGAAATATGTGTCATTTAGTCAATATAGAATGATTAAATGAAATGGTGTTGTCATCTTAGAAAAATAAAACCTCAATGAGGAAAGTACTTTATGCATAATGATTTGATTGACCCTTTTGTTTGGGGATGGGTGGGGGATCCTTCAAAAATAAACTGAAGTATTTCTACCTTTTTTTTTTTGTCAATGAATGTGCAGAACGCATTTGTGGAAGCAGCATCTGCCTGGAGTGTTGTTACTCTTGAGCTGGGGGGGGGCTGATTTTCTATTTCTCCTGAAACCACAGCTTTTTACCCAGTTCCACCTCTGTCATCTCTCTCTCTCCTCCTCCTCATGTCCTCTTTCTCGTTCTCCCTTTCCCTCTCATCCTCTCGCTCTCTCTCTCTCTCTCCCTCTCTCCTCATGTCCTCTCTCTCCCTCTACCTCTCCTCCTCTCTCTCTCATCCTCTCGCTCTCCCTCTGTATCCGTCTCTCTCTCTCTCCCTCTCGCTCTTCCTCTCTGTCTCCGTCTCTCTCTCTCTCCCTCCCTCCCCACACGGTGAAGTGAAGTGAAGTGTGGAGGGCGACTTAGTAGGTGAGAACACAAACACCGGTCGCTGCCTGTTCCGTGTGACGGAGAGCGGCTCATTACTCTCACCCTTATGTGGTAATTGCTAAGAAAGACGCTCTCCCCCTACCATTAGACTAATTCCTTTCGCCTCTCTGCGGCTCTGCCCCTTTCCCTCCGGAAGCCAGGGGACCAGAGAGCAGAGCGGGTGCGGTACCTGCTCCCTCTACCGCCGAGCGACCAGCCAGCGTGTGCTGCCAAAAAAAAAAAGAGAGAGAGAATCTTGTCTGCTGCGCTTCACTGTAACTCCCGGTCAAGCGTGTACCAGGGTCTTTCTCTGGGGCCGGCACAGCCTCCATCAGGGGGGCCACGGGCCCAACCACTCAGCCACAAACTGAATATTTTAGTCAAGACCACCTACGAAACGATTCGACTCGATTCGATTGGATTTGGGGGCATTATGCGTTTGCCGTTTGAGGGAAACGCACGGCCCGTTTCTGTCGCCCCTTTGTTGTTGGAGCCTGGCGTAGCTCGCACAAGTCGGCTTCAGAGGTGGCCAAGGTCCGAAACAGGGGGCCTGTCACCAGGGGTAGCGATCAAAGCGAAATGCACGTGAGCGCACCTGGTTGTACGGTATCCTGGGAATCGGCGAGGACAGCGCGGGGGGGGGGTTTGTGTTTTCAGTGTATCTCATAAGCCCCGGCAAATGTGTACTCTTCTCAGAGAGCAATACTTTAATTAGAAACGCAGGGTGTTCAGCAGGAAACGTATCACCTGGAATAGAATACAATTACAGTAGTGCTGACAAACTTGTGTGTCGGGAGAGATTTGGTGTGACATTGGGAAGAACAAAAAGGGGGAAAAACTGACACGGCTCCATACACTACGGGATTCTTAGCCTCCCTTGTCCGGTCACCTTTGTGCAGGTGAAAGACACCTGCCCTCGGGGCATGCTGGGTATTTGTACCGACGTCTGATAACCACACAGCCATATGTTGCCCTACAAAAAGCACTGTAAACTCTTTTAACTTCCGCAGTTCACCAGTTTTGTTCCTCTTTGTTCCATCTGTAATTTAGTTTTTCTTCTCTGATTTTTTTTTTTGTTTTACTGCAAGTCTCTTCCGATTTTTGACAACATTGTTTGTATGTTTTTATTATAGAATTTAGGGTAGTTTTTTTTTTTACATGCACAAGTTGGTTTCTTAAACCTATGCTGCCTCTTTATTTGAAAACAGATGCCTATCTTTTATCTCAAATGTGTTCAGCGTGTCAACAGGAAACCCGTACAAGGGGATTTTGTGTGCCAGTGTAATGACCTCAGCACGTAGCTTCGCCTTACTGATTGTCATCGTCAAGTGAACCTTCCTTAAACATCACGTTAGAAATCCAGTAATCTGATGGGGGCTTCAAATCGGCCTTTCAAAACGCAAGTTTAGCTTCCCTTTGAAGCATTTCCTTAATCTTATTCATTTACATTCATTAACATGTTAATTAAGACTGGATAACCTTATTGACCCTCGTGTCTTGTTGTTCATAATTTTGCGACGGTGTCATCTTGTACAATAATTTATCACAGCAGTATCCCTTTAGTACGTTTATCTCTTCCTGTGTTATGGTCAGCCTATCGATATTGAATGAGCTTGTGCTCGTTTATATATGGGAATGAAGCTTTGCGGCTAGCTTTATTAGTCAATAGAATGTTTTAATCACGGATCAATTGTATTTAACCATTCTGGATGGTAAGTCTAGTGCTTTCGTATACTGTCTCTGAAGTGTTTGGTTTCAGTAGATATTTTCATATTTTCAGACTATTTGGTTTTGAAAATGACTTTCAAAAACGGCAAAAACATCTGTGTTGTGTATAATTTAAAAAAGTGGGGCCTTCAATAAAGCGGCAGGCCTTCTAAATCGCATACATTAGGTCTTTTGAAGTTTACACATTTTAGCGTGCAAGGAACAAGCCATTTTATCTATGCAAATACTCAGTTTGAGGGAAATGACTTGTAATTAAAATGCAGCCTTCCTCAGATTAGTACGGTGCGACGCGAGAATTGGCTGTGAAGCACAAATTGTCTGCTGTCTGGCGCGCGGTTTCCTAGCGCTGCTTGATAAGCCCAAAAAACGAGCTTTTAGATTTGTGCATAGGTGGCATTGTGTGGTCACCGCAGGGGTGCACGCGCCCCCCCCGTGTGAGAGCACGGCCTCAAAAGGGCCACTTCAGAGCTAACTAAGAACAAACCAAAGGACACTTTTCCGCAGAATGGCCGATTCTCAGAGAGGCGGGAGGCGGGAGAGAGACGCAGGAGCCGCCGTTATGGCAGCAGTGGGGTGGGTGTTCGATTCCACGAGGACCCAATTAGGCTGGGAGAGCAAGTCTAAATGGAATACTAAGAGTGATATACGTGTTTTCTGCCCGGCTTGGAACGGGGTTTTGAGGTTTTATTGTCCTGGAGCGTTCGCCGTGCGAGGTACCGGGAGGTTTTGGCGCTCCACCTTGTATACCTTTCTGGGTGCGGTGGGTGGGTGGGGGGGGTCACGCTTTTTCTCTTGAACATTCTTACGATGTCGTCGCGCATGAGAGACTTAGAGCCCTCCATTGTGTGTTTCTGTGTGTGTGTCGGAATGGGCTCAGAACGGGGCGCGCTTGCCAAAAAAGCAAATGATTTTTGTTCGCAAGATCTCTTCCTGAGATTTCGGATGTGCTGGCATACATGTTTATTTGTGTGTAGCGGTTGTCATGGGCAGTAAGTCTCACCAGGGGTAAATCCAAAAAAAATAAAATGTCTAAAAGAGAAATGCAATAGACCACTAGGCAAAAACACAATTTTCCCCATAGCGCAAGGTCAGCATATATATTGTATTATGAATGGCCCTTTTCAATGTAACAGGAATCTGTGCTCATTAATGTATATTAGCAGTCATATGGGGATCTGTGAAATAACGGATGCTGATATCACACCGAGTGCTATGAGACTGGATAGGTCGAGCTTTTGTGCTGAGCAGAGAATCGCAGTCCTCCGTATTCCGAGATGCGTAAAACCATGTGACCGACTCCATCGTTGAATTTCCGACGGCTGCAAATGATTTAAAAAGTGTTTTATCACGGGCGTTTGACGAGACTTCTGGGCCGCGCGGCGTCCCTCGCTAAAAGCTTGCCCTGCTATTCGTGGCGGTTTTTAGTGCTGGACTTCTGCGTGCCGTCCGTCGGTTTCCTCGCTCGGCCCCCATTCCGACACTCCGTCTTTGTCTGTGCTCGCGAGCCCGGGCGCAAGATGCCGCTGAGCTGTGTTATTGTGCTTAAACAAATCAATTTCGTTGCAGTCGGGTTTTTTTTTTCCTTCTTCCTCTCTCTCTCCCCCTCACCTCCATCGTTATGAACTGTTTGCAGTGCAGAGCACATTGATTTTATTTTATTTCCCCCCCCCACCACCCTGGAAAAACAGTTAATGAATAGCACAGAGGCATCGGGGGAGCACCTTGGCGTAAAGATAGGTCCTGCTTTGTGCCCCCAGCTCTGCTTAACCCCCCCCCGTCCTCTCCCCTCCCCTCCCCTCCTCAGAACATCCATTCCAGTGGGGTTGGGGTTGGGGTTGGGGGGGGGGCTGCCATCTTAACTGCTTCCATGAAGGAAGTTAAAAGGAAAAAAAAAAACTAGACGGCTACAGAGGCCAGAAGTGACCGGCACCTCCTGCTGGACTACAGAACCGTGATTTAGCGGTTTTCCCCGGTCCTAGCTGCAGAAGCGGAGCGTTGGTGCAGAGAGAAAACAGACAGGGCGAACGACGGGGTGAATCAAAGGCAAAACGTTTTTGTCGCGCACAGCGAGGCCTGACTTCGCCTGCCAATTGCGTTTTGCACGTAGGGTCCTGGCCGTTCAGCTGTCCCATTTAGTTTTTAATGCGCGTTGGACTTCTTGCCTTTCCACAGCCTCCTTTGAAATATGTGGATGTCCCTTCAGAGGAAGAGGGAACCCCCACCCCCGAAACAAGCCATGATCCAAAATTTGAATACGGCTGCTATGTTTAAGACAAAACTGGCGAGCGCCAGACTCCCCCTGCGTGGGCAGATAACACATTTGCCACAGCGACTGCAGTCACAGCTCAGGACATTAAGTACGCCCAATACGATTAATTTCTTTGAGGATTTCACAGTAATGTTGGGGATCATGGATGAAGCCATGTGGATTACACGCAGACTCCAACTAGGGTAAAGAAAAGTTTTCTGAAGTCTCCAGCAAACCCTTTGTTTTTTCTTTATTAATTTCTTTCAGTGTTGAAAAATAAGACCATACTTATTTGTACTGCATCGCGAATGTCTTTCAGATGCAGGCGGTAGGACACACATTAAAACTTGGAAGGTAAAATATTGGCCGTGGAAGTTAATTAACCTCAATTCTATATCGATTGACCAAGGTATTAGATGAAGCGAAGCAAAGTCACATTGCAAAATAACGCTCAAAGGTTATTGTGAAAAGTAAGTAGCTTATTGCTCCATGTAAAAGCCAATCAGATGCAGGCCTCAATAGTCATGTTAGGTTTTGGAGGAGTAATGCTTTGATCTTGAATATTATCATTTGAAAGGTATATTGATTGTGTAAATTAAGCTATGAAAGTCATCCACGATACTGTGAAGTGACAAAGCTCGTGGGGCTTCAACCTTACTTAACATACTATAATAAAAACATGAAAATTGCATTAGTGTACTTGTCAAGATATTATCTGAATAGTTCTGAAGTCTCAACACACGAATATAAACAGAACGTTGTTAATTGTCTGTACTATTTTTTTTCTCCCTTCAGATTTACCAACAAACACAACTGCATCTCCAGAAACTAATTTTCCAGTACATTTATTTCCCAATAAATGTTTGCTTATTTCACTGATTGTCAATTCTGCATATTCTAATCTTCTAGAAAGCATCTCTTTCTCTCTTTTTAAAAATGTTTTCTTGTTGGATTCTCTGGTGTGCAGTGGTGGTGCATGTGGCTGTTTATATTTTATATTTATGTCAGTCTGCCTTCTCTGGCCCTGTAGCCTTTTATACTGAATCAGTAAAATAATTACATTTTCCCTATTAAAACTGTAATTGGGAAAATTGGGAAGTCAGACTTTAGTTCACCTATATTGTTGCTGTCGTTTTCAGGCTTGAAAACGGGATAGAGCTTATGCCATTCTGTTAATAATTATGAAATCGAAATCTGACGATAAGACCGTTGGAAATTCTGGAGAATTCAATTAATTGTAAATGGTGCTGGTGCGAACTAGCATTACCAAATGTCCTTTGGCATTTTTCCCGCTCTTCCAACAGATCGCACTGTTTTCAGTGCACAACTACACAATGTCCGTCCAATTCTTGATCCATTTGCATTTGGTGTTAGGACTTCCAGTGTGGCCAAATGTCACGTTGTATTTCAGAGATGGTTTTCATGCTAGCCCTTTAACCACCATTTCCTAAAAACATCAATCACGTCCTTTGCGCCGACGCAAAAAAATTCAGGGGGAAAAGATGTGTTGGAAATGCAGCCTTTGCCCTGACCGGATCGAATGGACATTATCTGCTAGCTATTCTCGGTGTCACATCGATGCCTGTCCTGGTAGGGTTTCACATTCGGAGGAGTGTAGGTGGCCAAGAGACTGGTTTATACCTGTGCCAGGAGAGTTCAAAGAGGGCAAGATGCCGCTGTTGAAGAAAGGGCAACTGTTAATAAGCCTGTCGGTCGATCTGCAGTGAATAGTGAACTGTACAATTATGGTCGGGCACTGAGCCCGTACCACTACAAATTTTCACGGTGCCCTCACAATCGCACGGGGTATCTCCTTCCTTTTCGATTATAACCCTGCACGCCGCTGAACTGAACCGAACACTGTTGTAGCCGACGTTTACATTATATATATTTAGCGCCCAAATGGCTTTACGTAGCCCGTTGATGGAAAGTCATCGGTCCTCTGCGTGGAATTTGATCATTTTGTCATGGAAACAGGACTTCGGTACTTAAATATGCGGTGTCTTTCTCTTTCCTCTCGTTCCAGTTGCAGCAGACCTCGTCCGTGGGAGCGCCCACAGAGGGACGTTCTTCACGTGATATGTGAAGCGAGGGGGGGTCGGGGACCGGCGGCGGACACGGATCCACACGCGCGTAAGGTTTTTGCATTCTCGCGCGTCCGAGATCTGAAAAGGGAGAATTCCCTAGCGCCCCTTTCGGGGAGTGAAGGTACATTCTGGTGCCTTTTTTCAGCCCCCCGCTGAGTGATTACTGAGTGTCTCCAAGCTGCTTCCGGTGGGAGCAGAGGAACGGACGAAACGCGTCGCGGGGGGGGAGTCGGCATCGCCTTTGACGCTCGCAAAGGGGTCACGTCGCTGTGTGTTTGTGATCTCAAAGGTGGCCCGTTGGACAGGTCTCGAGGGTTTCTTTCTTTGCTTTGCCCGAGGAGCCGTTGTGCGCTCAGATTTGTGATCTGGCTACTGAGTTGCTGCTAAGGTGGAGCAGAAATATCAAAGCCTGATGAGGCGATAAAGCGCTACCCAGATACCTAGCACCCACATCCTTTGGCAATTGCCTTTTCATCTGGCACGGATGTGTACATGGTTGTCCTGATTCGTTCCTTTAAAGAAAGCATTTTCAAAGTAGAGGATTTACTTTTCTTATAATAGTATTCCTTAAAATAAATGAATTGTTGTGTATATTTTTGTATACATTTTAATGTTAAAATATAAGCGGTGCATATGCACTAGCTTTAATAGGGAGTGAACCTACTACTTCAGGTTAACCTAGTCATTTGTGATATGAAAAATACCGCTCATCTCGGTTTAACTCACGTCTGTGGTGATATTTTTCCTTTGTGATGGAATGGGTGGTGAGAGAGCAGGAACATGTTTTTGTTTAAAGCCAGTTCAGTTCTAAGCCAAGGAGTCCTGCTTTAGGAGAGTTGACTATATCAACTGTCTGAGTCAATGATTGACATTTGACTGGTTTTCAAGCTGTCATTGTGGCTGTGGAGCAAGACAAATGGAAACTGAACTGTTTCGTTGCTTAACAAACATGCCAACCATGTACATGTCAACAGAGTCCGTAGCTAATAGGACAAATAGGAGACTTTCCTAATGTTGTTGTGTGATTTTAATTACTGCCATTAGCAGCAACAGTGTGGTTAGAGCCGGCATTTAGTCATTTAAAATAGGGATAAGGATTTATTAGCATACTGTGCTTTAAAAAAATGATCAAAAATGCGTTTCAGACTTGGAACACGCTTGGTTATTTGGCCTGACGTGCTTTTAAAAAAAGAAAGAAAAACAAAAGGAGTGAACTTCAGATCTATAACCTGAATAAAGGACACGATGTCCACCATCGCGGTTGCACACGCGGTGTATTGTACGAGCAGTCTCGATGAGAACTGATCTGCATGGCGACCGTTCCGGCACGCCGTGTGCTTACCGGGTGCAGGCTCGCAAAGCATGTTGATTTCATCTGGACCACCTTGGGGCTCTGAATAACAAGCTGCTGAGCTGATGCGTCTGTTAGTGTTTATGCGCCGAGATCCGTGTGCAGAAGGCTGTGTCCCGTATGTTCTCTGGGGCACTAGCTGAGATCCAGCACCTGCATTATAGAGAAGCAAATAAAAAAAAGACCAAGAATTGATTTGGCTTGGCTGCTTTGTATTATTTATCATATTAGTGGAAAACAGAAGCATCTTCTTCATGGTTTGTGTGTGTGTGTGTGTGTGTGTGTGTGTTTATGCAATATGTATATTTATGTATGTATAGAAATATGTATTTTTTTTTACATATTCGTGTTAGTGTGTGTGTGTCAATTTTCGGCATATTTAATACCCTTATGAAACTCATTTTGGCTTGAAATATAGAAAACGGCCCATTTCTCCCTTACACAATGCACTGTGTTTTTTTCTAGGATTAGGAATTAGGAGGTCGGGGGGGGGGG
>JAOYSI010073632.1:0-19622 GCA_025775065.1 Hiodon alosoides
GGTGTGGAACGCAGTGAGAAAAATTTTAAAACTTTATTTCAATGATTATAAACAAAATTAGACTACACTAAAATTCATTAAAAAAAGCAAAAAAATTTTTTTGCTTTTAAACAAATATTAACATTTTAAGGTGTAACTTCGATTCCGATCGTATAAAGGCCCCAAATCTGTTGAGTATAGTTGTTTTGTTGTTAGCTTGGGAAAAGTGGGAACACAGTTACCATGCCAACCAGCTGCCTCACCCAGATCATTTAGATTTCTAGAGCAGATTTCATCCAGAAAATCTAATTCAGCTAAATTTTCAGTTTTTCTGTTTCAAAAGTCACAAATTAACTGGAAAGAAATGATCTGATACAGTGGAACCAAACAGTTTATCTAAGGAAACCACAACAAAGCCCTATTTATTTGTATCTGAAGGGCGCTCCATTTTTGTGACACAAAATGGTATCTGCAATTTCATTCCAAAGCATGGCAGATAATCGGGTATATATTTGGTGAACAGGGTTTTATTAGACAGTAATATAAATCTGAAGGAAATCTAGACAGGCTAATGTAAACTTTATATCTGTGCTTTCTTTTTCAGCGAATGAAAAACAATAAGGAGATAAAGGCTAACACTGTAGATATCAATATCTTTATACGGTATGTACAAATGAAGTGCACAAGGAACTCATTTATTTAAGGCTTATCTATGCGCACAAAGTTTCACTATAGTTTGACATAGTGTTCACTAAATTCTATTCTATTTGTATGACACAATGAGCACTGTTTGGGGTATGTTGTAAAGACACCACACAGCTCTTACCCTTTCCAAAAGAAAGATGTTTTCATAATATTAACTAAGGTATGTTACACAATAAATTGCATTAATAATTGATCAATTTCAGACATTATATGGTTGACATGAATGTCTAACAGGGTTGCCCTCAATACTTGATTAGCAATCACTTGCTCAGCGGCCATCCTTGAGACTGCTGTAATTAACCTTGGGTTCAGTATTTTAACTCATTTTAGTCTGCACATAGTCTTCATAAGGATATATTTCCAAATGTAATGATTATTTCATTTAAAATGAAGTGAGGTGGCATATTGCTATAAGGTGGCCCAGGTCAAATTTGGAATGTGTGTCAAATGTGTGTGCCATTAAACTACCTAACTGTATAGCCAAAGACTAAAAACCATGAACCAACATGCATAAATTTGTACGAGACTAATTACAAATTCCTGTGTTGTAATTGTGATATGATTGGACTTAACACTAATATGCATATTATATAGATACAAGCTTGAAGCTACAATTATAGAACTGCAACTTTCACATGCTGTTGCAACTTGATAACTGATAATAATTTTTAAAATAATAACAATAACAATAATAGATTACGTAGCTGGCTGGTAACTCAATTTCCATTTCCATTATCAGTTTATACAATTGTGTGTGCATGTTTTACTCCTTATACCTAAAGGTCACAATACGGCACTGTAAATAACAAAATGTTTTCTTAAATACCAATGCATTACATGCAGTACATTCACCTGCAGAATAATTGTAGTGGGAATGCATGTAAAAGACTTACTCACAGACAAAAGAAGAGTAATACTTTGCTACATTTTCAAATGCCACACATTGAAATGTTCCATATACTGTACTTTCTAGTGCATGTTTCAATAAATTGTTGTTTCATCATATAGATGCAACATGTTATTTTGATACTATTACCCTTGCATGGTCTATTTATTGGGATATTTTATATTATTATGAAGTTAAAAATATACATTATTTTACAGATAATAAACTATAGTTCATATAGATATATCATTGATAGATTTATCATTGATAAATCTCTTATAATATATAACATTATATGACAACATATATAAAACATATAGCTAGTATTCATTTACCAGGTATAATTTCAATAATTATAATAATAATATAATATCAATAAAAGGCTCTGACTGTGTTGTATTTTTCATTTTTTTTTGTACTGGACAAAATACGTGTTTGGGCATTATATACACAATGTATATTTCTAATATAGGCCCACTATATTTTTACAGAAGTAATATGTGAATAACACGTTTATCATACATTTTCTTCGGTTTTAATAGGATGTCCCAAAACAAGATGCATATTATAGTAATGCGTCTTGTATCTTGTAACCAGAATAAAGCAACTTTAAACTCTGGGGGGAGGTCCTGATGCTGCACCCTACTTAACCTACTTTGCTTCAGTAAATATTTATAGCTGTATTCATGGATAAAGAGCAAAATGTTGAGCACTGTAAGTCGCTCTTGGTCAAAGAATTCCCACTAAGCATATAAATAATATAGTGCGACATGAATGGTCAACATGCAGTTTGATGAACAAATACAATGCTGTCCTGCTAAAGGACACAGCCGCAACCTACACATCAGCCTTTCCACATCAGATATGTCCATTAAGGATGCAAGGGTTTACCGCATGTAGAGTTTAGAGACCAGTATGTTTTTGACCAGTGTGTTTGACTACCATTGCTGAAGACTGTCCTCATCTTTTCTCCACATTGATTCGGCCACAAGACCATGGGATGAATTGATAGGGGGTCACAAACATGTGGCTCAGGGTGATATAGCTGGTCACTCCAAATTGCTCTCCTGAGGAAAAAATCTGAACCATGCTGCTATATAGAATGCTTAGAAGGATTAAAAAGCTTTTTCTTATTCTTATATTTTTTTATCATTACTAGAGCAGCAGGATAAATGTTTTGGATTTGGATTGAAGGCCGGTCTTTTCAGAAGATACGACAGGAGATATATCCTCAGATTGCGGACCCAAAACCCCTTCTCAGACGATCTCAAATCCATTGTCTGTTCAAATCCAGCTGGTCATCATTTCTGCCTTTTGACCAATGATAATAAAGGCCGTCGATTATTTTTAGTTAATCGACACCTCTGTGTAATTCAAGAGTTCTGACTTGTTTGATAAAATGTTCATATTGCCTGGGAATTTAAGTAAGAACACATGTTCACAACATTAGCTCTGAAGAATAACTAAATTGTAAACATATTCAAATGGCCCATAAATAAAGGATTTAGAGTAATTTGGAATCTTAAGTCAAGACAGGCTTTGGTGACCAAAACCCCTGAACCCCAGTGATTTTCTCCATCAAGGAATGGTTATCACTACTATATTCAAAGCGATACTGTGTTTGTTTATTCTGTAATTATTATTTATCTCAACAAACTGACAGTGTACAGGGGGCATAACTGCGGACAATAGTGCAATGCTATCACATTAATAGCAGTTCAAAGAATTACATAAATTATGATAAATCTAATGATTGCAACTCCCATTTAAAATCAAGGTGGGAGGAGCTACAGCAGGCGCCAGAGGCTGACCATCAAAAATGGAGAATCTCTCTCCCAATGAAACAGGCTTAGCTATGCCCAGAGCAGTTGCCACTTAAGCTCCCTCAGCAGAGAAGGCCACCTCCGAGGAGCTCCTCTTCCTGCCCCCCAAATCCCCCCGAAGCAGCTAGCAAGAAAGAATCGCCAAGCGGTCTTTCCGTTCACTCTCCATAGGCTGTTTCCTGGAGCATCTACTAGATCATCCCCTGGAACTCTGCCAGGAACACACAGCGCCCCGCCAAAGCCTGAGACTCAGAAGCCAAGGACTAAGCAGAGCTCGCAAAAGGAAGGGTCTAGCCGGTCCACATGCTCCGGCCCAAGGCAGTGCCTGCAAGACTAGAGACACCCCACACAGTTGTGGAATGATCACTCATGTCGAAAAGATCGAACACTGAAATTTAAGATATGTGGACAAACAAATTTAAAACACAAAATGAATGCAGGTATCAAAGTACACTGCAGCACATCTTCAGCTGGAAGTTGATAAAAACCAGCAGGCTGTACAGGAGTTGTGGTGGAGACCTGCCCACAGCAAAGCAATTAGCTCCAGCCGAAGACTGATCATGAGTAGCAGTGACTCAGCTGCAAATACTGAAAAAAGAAAAAAAAAACACACACGTGTATTTGGCACAATAAGAACTTACACACAAGTAAAACTAATGCTCCAACCATGGGATTAGAAGCAAAAAATATGGTTTACTGAAGGCTAGAACCGGGGAGAGTGACTCAAGTCACAGGCTTCTACAGGCATACAAGGCCACAATAGGGCTAGGCAGCCAGAAGACGAATGGGAATTAAGGGTCTACACGTAACAACCATTATAGTACATGGTTTGTTGCTTAAACCGGTAAAATAGAAGAGACACAGAGAAAGCAATCAGCCTTCGATGCTCAGTTCTGTACAAGAAAAAGGTGAAAACGGGTGGCATTGCTTTTATAAGATCACAGACGCACAGTGTCAGACACGCTCTCGCGAGATTAATGAAGGTTCATATTTTGTCTTTGAAAGGGAATCGGCAGTATTCTGTCTGGAATTCTAAATAATGACATGCAAGTCTTTGAGAGTAGACCTGATGTTGTCGTTGCAGTAACCCCATGGCTTTTGTGAGAGAAATTTCTTTCCATTCCATTCATCTCATTTTGTACATTCCAATGGCATTTAAATTACATCCTTGTCAAAATAGCCTCCCAAGTGCCACTGTTTAATTCCTCGTCAGTATACAATTTCCCACTCAGACCTTCAGTTGTTGCATTTTTTTCAGAAATTGTCTTTGCAGAAATGATTGAATTAGACATGCTTTGTTAGGTGAGCATTTGTTACCAATTATTTATCCAGACCAACTTGCAAAGCTTACAATTTTACACTAAATTCATGTATACAGCTGGATATTTATTGAAGCAGTGTATTATAATTATGTGCCTTAATTATCTGCTCAAGGCAAAACAGCAGTGTTTACCCCCAGATCTGAACGCACTGGTTCACATCATACCTTGGCAAACACTGTCAATGCTCGTTTATATACGTGTCTGAGGGGTGTAAAGATTGCAGCGCATTACAGTACTAACCACATTTTGTTTCCAGTCATGATATAGCTGCAAATAGGTATTTGTCTCCATAGTAACCTGTTCATAAGACAGAATTCATTACAGAATTTGTGTATTTGTTATGGGTCAAAAAGGGCAAACCATTGAACAGAACAAGCTCATAAATACTGCCTGGACCTCCAGGAGGTTTGTAGTGAGGACAAATTAGCATTAATGTCACCATGTAAAATGATTTATGCGATTTATTTGAAATGTGTTCAATTTAATTTGGAGGGCACAAATCAATATCAATAAAAAAGGCTTGTGTATAAAACCATAATAAAATTCATTGATTGTGCCCTTTCTTTGTGACCACTGATCAGAAGTAGCATTTCAATATGTATGGAGGAGGTAAATATAATTTGTATTGTTAACTTGACTTAAAACATGAGTACTGAGAATCACACAGCGGTTGAAAAACAAGAAATGAAACAGAAAAACTATTCCCCTCTATTACTATAGAATGAACTATTACTCTACCAGCTCTCTTACAACCATACGACTCATCACTGGTAAAAGTGCTGACTCATGATTGGTATAATAAGGAAGACAAGTGCTGAGTGTTTGAATCAAGGGCATAAATGGTTGAGGCCTCCGCTTCTCACTCTACCACAGGTAAATTCTTCATTATTTCCGTTAACGAAAATCACAGATAAGATTTGGCCTGCTGTTCAAGGTTGTCAATCAGCAGTGAACTTAAGATTACTACTGGAATTGGCTTTTGCAGAAGCTCCTGCTACTGTTCCTCTAGGCCAGTTGTTCTCAACCCTTATCCTGATGACCTCCTGCCCTGCAGGATTTCTTCCACCAATTGCTTACTTAATTACTTAATTGAATCTTTAATCGACGGGATGTGCCTAATCAAATATTTTAAATTATTGTATATGTATATTTCAAGATAAATATAAAATTATATAAGGAAAATTATCCAAGATTTTGTAAGCTAAAACTTTTTGTCAAATTGAGTTCACTTTCTTCAATTAAGTAATTATTAGCCTAACTGAGTGCTCCGTTGGGGGAAAACAAATAAATCAGGACAGGGGGTCGCCATGACCACTGCTCTAGGGGATAATTCTGGCTCATTTGTATGGTTCTTTGTTCACCTAAAGACCTCTCAATGAAAGGTCTGTCATGTTTGGATATAGATGTATGTGAGATTAACAGACACGTGTAACAGTGTATGCAAAATAATAGAATGTTTCATAGATTCATAGAATTTTTTTTTTTTTGATATTTCAAACCTTCCTATTCCACTGTTATAGCAAAGGTGGACAAATGCACTGCTAGAACTGTCTGACTTCAACAACAGTTATCTTACATATGCTAAAGGTGTGACTGTGTGTTGAATAGGTTCCCCACCCATTCTCACTAGGCTTGTGTTGGTGTGATTGATGTACATATACATATTTGTGTGTATGTCAGTTTTAATTATGCTTTACATTTGTTAATTTTCTTATAACCTTCTTATTTTACAGGCATAATTCCAGTCAAGTGGAAACACTAAATGTCCGGCCCGTGTAGTATGCTAGACGGAAATGCTAAGCGAAGTTTTGACAGGGACTGAAATGTAAAAATGAAACGCAAGGAGGTGATGTGGAGCTAGGGGCGAACCAGTTGGCGAGAGTCAGAGAAACTGGGGCTAGATGCTCAGCAAGAGGACATGGGTATATCCCCTGAAACCTACTATGTTTACATCTGGTAAAAAAGTACTGTTGAGTACTTAGCTAGCCATTTTGCATATCTGCCATTTTGGAAAAGTTAGGAGGGGGCATAGAGCCCAATCATACTTATAGCTGATGTTTACTTTATTTTACATTAGTGAGGATTTTGCTTTGGTTTATCTGTGGATCCTTATTTAGTATGCTGTCTTTCTGAGCCTCCATTAGAGGAGACTCCATCAGGTCCTAAACAGAACCTCATTTTGTGTGCCTTTGCCTGCTGAATTCTGGGTTCCCTACCTTGTGTAACAGGCCTTGGAACGCTGTTTGTGACAGACTGTTCATGTGACCAGGGAGAAAGGCATAAAGCAGGCACAGCCTTTAAACCACACTGCAAACCTTGAGTCAATGCCATGGAGAATGAGGATAGTGAATGTCTGCACATGAAGCAATCTTTTTATTTATTTTTTGCAGCTAACCCTCTAAACGTTAATTGCTCCATTGGGAGAGATAAATGTTGGGAAGGGACACCTCCTGACAATGAAATGCTTGCAGCAAATGAAAGAAATAATGACTTATTAAAACTTTAGTGTCAACACGTTTAACACACATGGCTCTCTTTGCTTTCCAAACAGAAAACATGTTGTTAAATATTTATGTATTGGAGGAATTATTTTACTACAGCATTAAAATTATGCCACATCACACAGGTTTGGACTGTAGCCACCCCGACAATCCTGTGTACTATGTATTTATTCAGAATACTTAGCTTGCATTTTATGCATTATGCACTTATACATATTGGACATTTCCTAAAAGGTTCTGTGAGTAAAGCTTATCCCAGCAAAAGGGAGCACTCAGCAGAGAACGCTCACGGTGGTTTCTGTCCTGCCTACAAAAAGCAACTCGCTACCGCTTTGGCTAGACTTAAGCTCAGAGCATTTATCAGGGAGCTGACAATCGCAAGGATTTATGCTCAGAGTCTCACGGTGCTGACAGAGATCCGTTTAATTGATCTGGTTATGCACCACTGCTGCAGTTATGCAGCGCTTTCTTACTTCATTCACTCAAGTCAATAAGTGCCAAAGGCAAAGGAAACTGCAGTTGGTAGCAGTGTGGAGTAATAAATACCAGAATGTATGAATAGGAAAAGTGTAAAAATGGAATGCTTTGTAAAGGACTAGGGATAAGGGCGGTTCCTCAGAAAATAAATATAACAATAAGAGTAGATATTTCCTCAATATAAAGATCCACCACTGAAAAAAGTTAAAAAAAAATCAAAGCACACTTATAGGGTGTCACACAAAAAAAGCCTGAGGACATAGATGAGAGGTGTCTTTTTTTATTGGAAATCTACAATTATTCTAGCATTTTCTTTCCAATTTGGAATCCTGCCACCAAATAAAGAGAGGGTGAGGAAGTTCCTTCGAACCATCCGTCAATTTACTAACTGTAAGACGCCCAGCTCGTATGAGAAGTTCACATGGATTGGAAGAGAGGAAATCTCTCCCAATGGCACTGCTAGCTCGCAGTTGGTAGGAGAAACCTGCATGAGTCGCTGGTTAGCAACAATCTGACAGAAGCCTTGCGATCTCTAACCATCTGGGCGGTGCTCTGCCAATAATGTATCACTGCAGTGTTCTCTCAGTCACTATCAGCAAATTACATGATTTGTATTCAGATCCAAATCCAGATCTCAGGGCTTAGTCTTTGTTTGTATAAATGCCTTTACTGACTGAGCCACTAGGGGGGAAAGACGAGTGCTTTAATTCTCTCATTCTCGTCAGCTAAGAATCGCTTCTGAAGGAAAGCTCTGATGATGAATTTCAAAAGGCTTAGCTCACCACAGATTCAATAAATCGGCAAAGAAATGTACACTGTGGGAACGGGTGCCATAAGGGATGAAACACATCTACTTCATCTGCTTTTGTGAGTAACATGCTAATCTACAAAAAATGAGGTCCCCCTGAATAATATAATTTTTGTACAAAAAAATTATATAATAAACATTGCTACAATATATATACAATAACTATATATATATATATATATATATGCATATATATGTGTGTGTGTGTGTGTGTGTGTGTGTGTGTAGAAGAGTCTTTCTAAATTTGATATATTTCCTTTCTTGTTTAGGCAGAACATTTTACACTACCCTCGTTGATTATACATCTATATATACATGATCTATACATGTCTTTGTCAATTGTCTGATTTCTATACCAAGTCTGATCCCAGAATAATACATGCCTTAGGTGCTTGCACTGATTTAAATGGTTATAATGACCAAATAGCTGCTCTCCAGCGTAAGGTGGTTTTAGAATAGGAATTCAGAATTTAAAAACTTGTAGTATGTAGATTACATTTCCAACTGAAGATCATTATTTAGGGGTGAGGACTTGACCTCCTGTGCGTTTTAAAACCGATGTGATTGATACAACAGTCATCTACACAGTCTATTAATTATAAGTGGGAAATATGAACCATTACATTAATTACTGAGTTTTTCATAAGCATACAATGTTGGTCTTATTGAACTCCGCCTCTTCCCAACCCACTCAGATGAAACATTTCCCCAGAGAATATTTTAATAGATAAGTGAATTATGAGAAATGAGTTAATGCTATCTGCGCCTCACGCTAAGCATGTGAGCGCTGGCAAAACAAATGAGATGCTTCAGGAATGTGTTAATAAGAAAACTTTGTACATGCTCCAATGAACATGTTTCCAGTTTTTCATTGATTTACATTACAAAGCTGAATTTATCATTTTTTTAGAAAAGCTTGTGAATTTGGTTAGGAAAAATGTACAAATATATTTATGAAATGTTTTAATACTATCCTTTTTATTTTTTGCTGACAATACAATTTGTCTGTCTTTTATTATTTCTGATGACAACATATACATCAGTAAAAGGAATAAACGTTGTTGACAAACAGAAATGATTAACATCACAGTATTACTCATTAATAGGAAAGCTTACTAAATTCAAGAGGATACCATTAACATAGAATGGTGTTTTTTGGACACAACTGCAGGCTGTGTTGTTGAAAAGATGTTTCTTTTTGACAGAGTCAAAGTAGGTCACAAAAATGACAGAACTTACTATCCTGCATTTATTCCAAAATGGTCATCTCTTTTTATAGTTATTTTCTGTTATCTATACTGAAAAAACTGCCATGTTGTGACAATGAAACACAGTGTGAAGAGGGTCATGAGCGAGGCAAGGGTGAGACTCTGAGAAAAGGACTACGGTATAAACGATGAGAGGAAGGACTATGGTATAAATGAAGCGAGGAAGGATGGTGGTATAAATTACGAGAGGAAGGATGATGGTAAAAACGATGAGAGGAAGGACTATGGTATAAATGATGAGAGGAAGGATTATGGTATAAATGATGAGAGGAAAGATGAGGGTAAAAATGATGACAGGAAGGACTATGGTATAAATTAAGAAAGGGAGGATGATGGTATAAATGATGAGAGGAAGGACTACGGTTTAAATGACGAGAGGGAAGGACTATGGTATAAATTAAGAGAGGAAGGACTATGGTATAAATTAAGAGAGGAAGGATGATGGTATAAATTACGAGAGGAAGGATGATGGTAAAAACGATGAGAGGAAGGACTATGGTATAAACGATGAGAGGAAGGACTATGATATAAATGAAGCGAGGAAGGATGATGGTATAAATTACGAGAGGAAGGATGATGGTAAAAATTATGAGAGGAAGGACTATGGTATAAATTACGAGAGGAAGGATGGTGGTAAAAATTATGAGAGGAAGGACTACGGTATAAATGATGAGAGGAAGGACTATGGTATAAATTAAGAGAGGAAGGACTACGGTATAAATGATGAGAGGAAGGACTATGGTATAAATTAAGAGAGGAAGAACGGTGGTATAAAAGAGAGGAACACCTGAAACACTTAATTTGACAGCACATTAACGCCACATTTCACAAACTAAAATATTTTGCACGTATGAAGAACGCATTTAAGCCCTTGAACCATGGCTTAAAGTGAGTTTTGAAGGGTGGTGGAAGGGTATGCTTGAATTGCCAAGCCACTGAGTCATGCTGAGGCTCCCCAGTTTAATCTCAGTTAGAAACAGCATTTAGCCTCACATGCTTTAAAACCTTTCATGGGGAAAATTACAGATAATCTGAAATATTCAGCCATTTCTGATAGAAGGCAAGTTTCTTGTTTCAGAAACAACAACATTTGAGAATGGAGAAAATAATTGCTGTAGCACTCAAAATATAACTCAATTCAGGTGTAAAAATATATTAAATATAAATATTTTTGGAGGGTAATAGTCTAGTATTATGTACGATATTCGTAAACAAATAGTGAATGCTTTTCGATTATAATACATACAGATTTTCTGGCCTCCTTTTCTTTCTCTTATTGACTCATCCATGAACAATGTAAGTAACTATATTTCAGACTTGCTATTTTCTTATGCAAGTATAATACACCACTCCTTTAATACAAATGTTAGCCCAGTCACTAGGCTTTTGTCAGGACTCAGACACTAAAAATAGAGAACCCAAGTGTGTTATTTTAAAGTGGATATTCAAAATACAAATCCAGGGGCAGGCAAAGGGTCAAACACCGATAAACAGGGGTGATGCAGAGAATTCAGGAATCAATGCACAAAATGGGTGTACACACACAGGCCAAATCACAAGCTGTACGTATACTAAACAGTGTGAACTAGGGACAGGTGAGAACAATGAAAGTTGAACAAGGGACTAATTAACTCAATTTACATGGTGCACTTGGAACAATTAGGGAAGACAGAACTAAAATTCAGAGGATAGCGACCTCTGAATACAGACTGGGGAAATATCTGGAGATAGAATGACAGCTATCATGTTTGCACCATCTTTAAAAAACATGCATTCACCAGGTTTATACCTTTCCTTTTTTAATCTGCTTGGCACTCAGACATTCAGAAAGACACCTAAAACACAATATACAAAAACATATCCCCCAGAATTCCATTATTCTATTATTCCATTCTATTATTTTCTACAATGTGGCTTCTGTGGGTTTTAGGAACTATGAGAGGAAAATGGGTCTAAACTGATTAAAACATTTTTGTTAAAAAAAAGCATTTCAGCCAAGCTTCTATGGGAATGTAATTGCAATCATCAGACTATCACCTATAGTGTTAGCTATAAATCTATTGAGTGCTTCTAAATCACACTGCTTGTTACCAAAACTGACACTCTGAAAATGTTCAAATTTTTCACATTTAATATATTAGCTCCCAAGGACGTCTCAACTACTCTATTTCAATAATGATCTATAGAAAACATTATTAAACTCTAAATTAACACTGTGCTACCGAGCACTCTGAACCCTTTGTATGATCAATAGCCAACAACACATTGTATATGTTTTTCAGTTTTGTATTTCATTTGGAGCAGGACTTAAGATTAATTAAATTCCTTCATTTATACATTTGAGAATATTGGAAAAAATGTCATTCAAAATTTTCCTTTGCTTTACTTAATGATTTGAACTAGTCTTCTAAAGTTTAGTTTGCATGCCTGTTTTTGGACAGTTTGTTCATTACGCACATCTATATAGACCCTAGAACTAACTAAATCATATGTTTTCAGCTTAAATATAATTATATAATTATATGATTATAATTCATTATATATTTTACACTGTTAATTGGTAATACATATTACCGATTAAGAATTCAGGCTGCTGCCAATAAACCAAAGAAACTTTTCTCTAACTTCTCCTCATCCCAATCCCTCCCTCTCAGCCAAAACCATCCTGTCTCTCTGCATTTTCGCTGACCATTTTCAACAGAAATTAGATGCCATCCCCTCCACCTTAACCCAACTGACCACATGCTCTTCACATTCTTCCACACTCACCACCATTCCTGACCACATGAGTTTCTTTGAATCACCCCTGCTGTCAGACCAAAAGGTCCTACAACTCCTGCAGAAAGACTGAATCACCACCTGTCCACTCGACCAACTCCCGTATCCACTGCACCAGACAATCGCATCCGACATCCTCACTAAACCCCTCCCTGTCAACTCTTTGGTTTCCTACTCCATTTAAGTAGGCCAGAGTCATGCTACTACTTAAAAAACCATCATTGGACCCCACTGTACTGAATAACTACCGTCCTGTCTGCTACTACACTTCCTATCCAAAACCCTTGAACTAACTAACTCCTATCTCAGAATGATCTCCTGGACCCTCATCAACCCGGCTTCAAAGCCCCAGGGCTCAGTAGTAGTCCCTCTGCTCTTCTCTTTATACATGACATCTCTAGGCAAAGTAATCTCAGCTCACAGGTTTTCTTATCACTATTACGCTGATGACACTCAACTTTTCTCTATCGTTTCCCCCTTCACAGATCTCGGAGATACTCCCTCGCATCTCCACCTGCCTTCAGGATGTATCTACTTGAATGTCTCATTGCCATCTCAGACTTAATATGGTGAAAACTGAACTACTGTACCTCCCAGCCAAATAAACACCTTTCCAGGATGCCTTCATCTCATTGGAAGGCGTCACAGTCATGTCAAGCCCTACAGTCAAGAATGAGGGAGTCACCCTGGACCACAATACGGTAAAAACTGTAATTTTCTAAACAGCAGAGGACACACTTCAGTTGTTGCTTTTCCAGTTATGAACGGCAAATGAACAGCAGACATATGCACCATTCACCCCTGTTCTATGCATAAATACCATTTTGGAGTACTTAGGCTAATTGGTTACGAGTGGTTAGATGTTGTCATTGATTGAATTAGAGAAGCAATTTTTTATAGATCATTTTGTGAGCTGTGTGGCAGCTAGAATATGACTTTCACAACTGGGCTGTTAAAATACTTCCCAGCTTTATGAAGGGGCTTGTGGCCTGTAGCTGTCTCCCGGACACATGCAGCTTGAAGGGGGAAGCATCTCACCCCACGTAACAAGGTTCTGCCGTGCAGTCACGTTCAGAATGAGGGAAATCGAGCCTGGTCTCAGGGCTGGTGGATACGGATAGCACTTCTTCATACTCCAACAGTGAAGGGAGAGAAGGGAGGCAGGAGCGAGAGGGAGAGGAAAAGAATGGAAAGAACCAAGAAATCTGGATGGGTCGAAATTAGGTGTGCTAGAGACGCTTTATTTATTTTTAAGAAAGCAAAGCAAACATTTTTCAGATAGATGCACTCTCTCTCTCTCTCTCTCTCTCTCTCTCTCCATTCTTGTGATCACCCCCAAACCAGGCACGCGCACCTATGCCACAAGCTCTTATTAAACGAATTCGCAGTCACAAATATTGACAAAAAATGCGGCAAGCTTTTGATGCCACGCTCAACTTTCGACTGTAAAATTACAAATTTGTATGGAAGTGCGGAATAATGCATTGCCGTCGGTCTAAAACAGCAAATCCGCTAAAGTCCACGTGCGTTATCGCTAGCGTCGTCACAAAAATAGAGCCCCTAATGTGTCTTGACAGGGCACAAAGAAGCAGGTAAGAGGAGAGTGTTAAGGGCCTGAGGAAAAAAAAGTGGAATGAGACACATGGCCTTGCGGTCCAAATGTGTTATATTCCATTAAACAATATCATATCTTTAAGAGTGGTGGATAACTGCATTATAAATGAGGCAAAAACATGATTGCATTATATAATGGAGTTATGTATTTACTTAAAAAAATTATAATCCCCGAAGAAAAATATATAAATGACTTCATGCTAAAATTTTCATAAAATCACTTCTGTTTATCTTGCATATTGTACTAATTGTTTTTGAAAAAGAAAATATTCTGGTTTCCTCACATGTACAATCCCTACCTCGTACAATGGCAGCAGTAGACATTGGTTTATGTGTTATGGCCTAAAGCCATTTTTAAACCTTTCCTGTAGCATGCTACAAAGGCAAACGTGCCTCCTGAATAATTCAAACCACACTAATCCTGTGTTTGTGTGTGTCAAAAACAAGTCCCCATCACGTGCTTCTGTTCTGATTTGATTACCGACTGACACGAACAGTCACAGCATTAAAGGCTCTCCACCTGTCCTCCTATTACATATGCCCCCCCATCCCAACCCATGCCACATGCACTTTTTATTGCACTTTTGCGATATAAATATATGGCTCACAGAGGACTGATCCAACTATACTGCCTCTTCTTCATAATTCATAAAGAAGAGGCAGTATTATGAAGTCCTTATTTGCATTATTAAGTCCTTATTGTCACGGGCCCCAGGAACGGGCAAGCAGGTGAACTCAGGAGCAGTTCCAGGAGGGTAGATTCGACCAGTGCACATGGTTTTGTGGAATGTTAAGAGAATAATGAGATTATCAGTTGACAGGATCCGGAAGCAGTGGCCAGTTTAGAAAAAGGGTGAAGGTGAAATGTGACACTTATACTGGCCACGAACCAAGGAAACTAAAAAGGTATTTTAGTGTACTTTAGCCGCTCTTTGTCTTCATATATGTATATGATTGTTATTGTTGCATTATAACTATCTATATTATTATATTATTTTTGCTATGGCTGCAATAATTAATAGAATATACTACTAATAAAATGATAATTGAAGGATTTTTAAGAAATCATGGATGAGAATTACACATATCTGAAGCACTGATTAAATTCCAAGACGCAAAATCAACTGAAAATCGTACAAACAACCAACAACACTGACCATGAATTGCAAACAGACTTAATTGCCTTCTATGCAGAAACATTTGAAAAGGAAAAATCCAAACATATTTTCAGTTGTTCTCTGAGCTGATTTAAATAATTCAGACAACTTACTCTCATAATTATTTATCAAGCTATTAGTGATTTGCAGTTCTCAAACATTATTTTTGAATGACCCTTTAAACTCGTGGGAAACCACTCAGCAGCCCAAAAGAGTCAATCGGAGGCTAAATAGATGTTCCCATTCTGCCTTATAAAAGACAGCTTTATTAACTTCTGATGAAGCTGAAATGGAAGCAAGGTGACTGAACGATCATGATCAACAGAAAGTTGATTAGAAGACTGCTGCCACTGTCCCCACAAATTGAACAGTGATATGATTAGGGAACATGTTAAATTCAGGTTCCAGGGCTTAGTCTGCATTAAAGAACCTTAAAGGACCTTTCATCGATTAAGGCCTATGTTTACATAATCATACTCCTGAGTAAAATGTCAAACAATGTCAATATATCACCTTAATTATGAACCTTTCTTTTGTACATGTCACTTTGCTTTCTGACCCCCTACTCTACCTGTTTTTGTACATAAAATGAGTCATTTTGTTCATTTGATTTAGTAATAGTCAAGTCTGTTACTGCCGTCTTTATGTGTTTACCTGTGTGTGCGTGTGTGTGTGTGTGTGTGTGTGTGTGTGTTTGTGTGTCATGGCTGAGCTACCACGTTTATGTAGTACACGGATTCGATCAGCAGATTGAGCCCAGTGAGTATGCAATAAACAAGTGAAATGTCCATACGTAGTGTTCTGCCACATTAATTTCAACCCTTATTTTCATTACCATTAATGGTATTTAGATAAACAGACAAAGAGTATGGTGTGTTAAGATGGCATTCAATAGAGTTTTAACTAGATTATAAATATTTCAGAATGGTACAGTATTTCATTAAGTTGCATCTTTAAATCTATTACTGTTATTTTATTAGCTCAGCCCCATGTCAAAAAGCACCAGAATACTACATCTTTAAGATTTCTCTGCAACCAAGCGCCCACTGCTGTTGGAAAACTAGTTCGAAAAGAAAGACCAGTAGTACAACTGGGCATAAGTCTGAAAAAAAACAACTGATTGAACTGATTCAAACAATCAGACCAGTAAAAGTAACCCAAAACCTAGCAATTAACCTTTTTTTTAGCTAGATTGGCAGACATTTAACAAACAACTATATCACTGTTCAAAGGAATTTCAAAGGAAATTATAATAACGCTTCTACCTACCTATAAGAGTGGATGGCAGTGTACAATTATAATAGCAACTTTGATTGTTTGAAAATACCTTAATGTCCTCAATTTTCAAGTCTTGAAAAATGTATGGAGAAGTGCTTTTACTATCCCTGCCTGCTGGATTGTAGAGAAGGCAAAAAGTGCACTAAGCCTAAGGTCTATTGCCGTGTTCCCTTTCTCCACTACGACACATTATCCTCTGACGGCACATATGAGCATATTTTATGGGATGTTATTATTTTTTCTTTCTCACCCATGGCTTTCCTCTGCTTTTAAACCCAATGGTCCTCATGCATAATCTATTCACCCCTTCACATAGAGACAAGACTCAGTGGCCAATGAGCAAACAGTACACCTGACTTATTGTGCTACATTTATGACAAGCCTTTCTGTTTCTCCAGAGTGCTACGTTTATGACAAGCCTCTCTGTTTCTCCAGAGTGCTACGTTTATGACAAGCCTCTCAGTTTCTCCAGAGTGCTACGTTTATGACAAGCCTCTCCGTTTCCCCAGAGTGCTATGTTTATGACAAGCCTCTCTGTTTCTCCAGAGTGCTACGTTTATGACAAGCCTCTCAGTTTCTCCAGAGTGCTACGTTTATGACAAGCCTCTCTGTTTCTCCAGAGTGCTACGTTTATGACAAGCCTCTCCTTTTCCCCAGAGTGCTATATTTATGAAAAGCCTCTCCGTTTCCCCAGAGTGCTATGTTTATGACAAGCCTCTCAGTTTCTCCAGAGTGCTACGTTTATGACAAGCCTCTCCGTTTCCCCAGACTGCTATGTTTATGACAAGCCTCTCAGTTTCTCCAGAGTGCTACGTTTATGACAAGCCTCTCCGTTTCCCCAGAGTGCTACATTTATGACAAGCCTTTCCATTTCAAAGATGCTATTTCACACATAAAAAGGCACTTACTGCCGCTATGTTTACTTACTGTGGTGTCTGCACCAGGCATGCTTAGTCAATGGTTAGCTATATTCACTTTTAATTCCACAAATATGGCATTGCACTGCATTTGTCATAGTGACATTGTCTAGTGATCACTGAACAAAAGCCCAGAATTGTATAAGACAAACACCCCATAGCGGTTAACAATTTGAAAAGTTTATTCCATAAACGTAGCCTAGCACAGAGGCTATCACAATTGTGTACTTAACTTCACTTCCAAGTTCTGATTTAAAGTATACTGTTCCACTTTTTTTGATTAGCAACCCCTTCATATAGTGTATCCCCAACCAATTAGTCATATCTCGGTGTAGAACGCTGTGTCACATTAAAAATTTCCCACAGTGAAGACATCCTCCTTGTTGTCAAAAAGGAATTATGATTTATTCACAATAGTGAATCTAAAGACAATGTTGTGCCCCAGCTATTGTTGCAGCATGTATACTCAATCAGAATAAAGTCTCAATATCCTCTTTAGTTTGACACTGATGTACATTGGATTGTAGCAATGGAAAGTATCCCTACTAACTCCACATCTAAGATGTCAATTTTAGAGAAAACAACGCTTGCACAGCACAGGAATAATTCAATTAAGGATTATTCCACTCTTACAAACAACTAATAACGCAGCATTTATTTCAGACAACATTAAAAGTGGAGATGGAAAATGAAGGTTAATCAGGCCCCCTCCCTCTGTGAGTGCGTGCCACACAGCATCCATGAGGAAACACTTCTGTACAGGAGCTGATAACACATTAGCATTCTGGCCCAGTGTTGAACCAGCTCGGGCTCTGTAATTACTGCAATGCGCCGGCACTCTTTATAGGACAGGAGGTTAACAGAAAAATACCATTCTGTGGGCCAAATACATGTGTGTATGCATGAATATCGGATTGTATGCCTATGTGTTGCCAGTATGTAGTATGTGTGTGTGCGTGTGTGTAGTTGTGTCTGGCAAAAAATCCAAAGCTAACAGATTCATTTAAAGTAGCTTTTTATAGACTCAGTTTCCTCTAAAATTTATGTGCAATTAGTTGTGTTCATTTTCCACAGCAGGGAGAACCATAAGATAAATTCTAATAAGGATTATCTTTCTTTGCTTGTGAATAATTACTGAGCTTTATAAATGTATGTAAGGTTAATAGAGTGTTTTCACTGAAAAAAGGATAAAAAGTAATTCAAAGTCATTAAGCAGTGGTACACTGACACATGGCATATCTTCTAACTGCAGATGGCAACATGTCATAGATCAATAAAACATGTCAGATATAAAAGTGTGAGATATTATATAACTTTGAGAATGTAATTATATAGGGAAAAAATTATACAAATCTATTTATATAATTTGTTCAATTACTGCTTAGGTGCAGGTGCCGTTTGAAGTGTCACCCGGTCAGTTTAAGAAGGCCACAGTGAGAGGTGGGCCTTAACTAAGACAGGACCTTAACTACAGTGAGGGAGGGCTTTCACTAAGACCGGACCTTAACCACAGTGAGAGTGGGCCTTAACTGAGACACGACCTTAACCAAAGTGAGGGTGGGCTTAACTGAAACAGGACCTTAACCATAGTCAGGGAGGGCTTTCACAGAGACCAGACCGTAACCACAGTGAGAGTGGGCCTTAACTGAGACAGGACCTTAACCACAATGGGAGTGTGCTTTAACTGAGACAGGACATAAACCACAGTGAGGGAGGGCTTTCACTGAGACAGGACCTTAACCACAATGGGAGTGGACTTTCACTGAGACAGGACATAAACCACAGTGAGGGTGGGCTTTCACTGAGACAGGTCCTTAACCACAATAGGAGTGGGTTTTCACTGAGACACAACCTTAACCACAATGGGATGTGCTTTAACTGAGACAGGACATAAACCACAGTGAGGGTGGGCTTTCACTGAGACAGGACCTTAACCACAATGGGAGTGGGCTTTCACTGAGACACAACCTCAGTGAAAATCAACTTTCATTGTTATGCGGATGACACACAGTTATATCTGTCAGGGAGCACAGGTGAAGATTTTCCGTTGGCTAGATTAGAACTTTGCTTGAAAGACGTAAGAGATTGGATGTCCTCTAATTTCCTATT
>JAOYSI010073634.1:2051-19620 GCA_025775065.1 Hiodon alosoides
CTGGTGGAGAGACTCGCACATCTGGAAACTGGCCTGTGTGCACATTTGGAGGCGGGCTGTGTCTGTGACAGTGTCTGTACTGTGGAGGAGTCTGTGGGCACTGGTATAGACTCACAGCTGGAAACTCTGGCCTGTGTGCATACTGGGAGATGGGCTGTGTCAGTGACAGTGTCTGCACTGTGGAGGAGTCTGTGGGCACTGGTGGAGAGACTCGCACATCTGGAAACTGGCCTGTGTGCACATTTGGAGGCGGGCTGTGTCTGTGACAGTGTCTGCACTGTGGAGGACTCGCTCAGCTGGGTACACTTACACGTTCTCTCAGGCCCGCCCTGCGCTGAACCCCATCTGTTCCCCTCAGGAAAGTCGTAGTGCTGTGGAGTCAGTGGAGGCCGAGTGTCGAGAGGTTTTGCACAGAATCCTCCCACATGTGGCCCTGCCCACCGTTCAGGTAGGTCACCTTCCTACCTGTGCGCGGTCAATTAGTCATGTGTTAACAACACGCTGGTACCAATGGGCACACACTGGTGTGTTAACAACACGCTGGTACCAATTACCATTGCACAGATGCTAATGGATACACACCTCAAAGTATGGTATTCTTAAAGTATAAGCTATACTTATTTTACCACACTCGTATTTTAAAATCCTTTCAAGTAATTACAAGCAGATATATATTTATACACACACACACACACACACACACACGGTGTTATGTGTGAAATCTGGAGAGACTGGAAGCAGCCGAAGCAGAGATCCTTTTAAACCATGAACACATCAAAGCAGAACATCGCTCAGTCATGGAGTCCATTTGCATTTTTAGTTTTGTTTTGTCATGTGATGTGAGAGCCTTGGTCGCGCTCCCACTCGTCTCTTTATCACTGCTCTCCCCGCTCCGCCCCCCCGCTTCCGTACCTTTCCCCAGAACCACCAGGATTGGCTGCGGAGGTTCCAAAGCGCAGCCGAGGAGTTCTCTGCTGCGGCGCCGGCCCGAGAGACGGACCACGCCAAGGTAACCGCGGGGGGAGACGCGTGTTCTCCTTTCCTCCGACCAAGCTGTCGCTGCTGCTGCTGCTGAATTTAACACTCTCAACCTCAGCGGCTGTACAACTGGAGAGAGAGCTGATTTTAGAGGTGTAAATCCCACGTTGAATCGCATATCGGATATCAACCAAGATCCATACAAACTTGGTTAAGTCCATTTTGGTTGTCAGAGAAAAGCAGGTTTAAAGAATCCAGTTGTCGGTTTCCAAAAGCTTACACGGGGTTTGAAACGAGACGAACTGCTCCTTTTTAATCCGACAGCTTACATTGTACAGGAGCCCATTGCTCTGCACATTAAAGCTTGTTTAAAAAAAGAAAAAAAAACTCACCATGGCTGGATTGTGTCATGCGTCTGCTTACGAAGCTGTTGAATCGGTGTTGCCTTAGGTTGGCTCTGAATTTTCGGTCAAGAATGCCTTTGTCAATGTTCCACGTGCGTTTTTTAATAACCTGTTGCGTTAGGAAATCGAAGGATATCTGAGGCAAAATGTACATGAGGCTTTAATCGTCTCAGAGAGAGAGCGTAGTGAATTGCTCATCCGGAGGAGAACCTCTTTTTCTGTGATCCGCCGCAGGTGGGGGAGCTGGAGGGTAAGCTGAAAGAGTCGGACGAGGCCCAGAAGGTTCTGCAGAAGGACTGCGAGACCTACAAGAAAGTGCTGGCCGAAACGGTGAGCAGGGGTGCGTGCGTGCGTGTGTGTGTGTGTGTCCCCTGCAGGGGAGCCGTCCGCGGGACACGGCTGACATCCTTTCCGTCCTCTCCACAGGAGGGCATCCTGCAGCGGCTCCAGAGCAGCGTGGAGCAGGAGGAGTCTCGCTGGAGGCTTAAGTTGGAGGTGTCGCAGGAGGAGCTGAGAGAGGTGCGGGCGGGAGTTTGCGTGTCTGCGGAAAACCGAAATCTCCGCCGCGTCCGTTTACCGCTCCCGCTGACACCGTCCCCGCGTCTGTCTCTTCCAGATGAACCTGAAGGTGGCGTTGCTGGAGAGCGAGGTGGACAGACTGAACTCGGAGAGCACAGAGTTGGAGAACGTAAGTCTCGCCTTTTTGTTTGTTTTTGAGTACGGTCCTCGGGCCCTGTGTCACTTCACGCACCGCGGTTGTCACTGCCCTGCCACTCTGACACACCTGTGCCTCCTGACAAATGGACCTTTTTATTCACTTGACTTTTCTTCTCCAGCTGAGACGCGAGAAGCTGCACCTGGAGTCCGAGCTGGAGCGAGCAGAGCGTGAGGTCGTCACCTATGTGTTGGAGGCCAGAGAGGTGAGCGGATGCGTCTCTGAGGCCCGAAATTGCTGTGCTCCAGCAAAAAAAAAACACTGTCCAAACGCATTCCTCCTCAGAGACGGACTGGACGGTTAGTTTCAAATAAAACGCTGTCCGTGTGTTTGTGTTCCATTCCCAAGAACGTATTCGATCCAATTTCTGGAGGTTTAAAGGACTTGTAAGGACAATATCTCAGCGTTAGTTAGGTCATCTTTTTATTGACCTTTTCAGCAGTATTAATGGCTGATTATACGTAGACCCCTGTGTGTGTGTGACAGTTGACCATTTCCTACTTCTTCTGGGTTAAAAAAAAAAAAAAATCGCTTGTGACAGTCCAGTGACGTCCAAGCAGCGTCGTAGCTAGGCTACTCGCCCCTGTCATCAGCTTCTGTTGTGTTAAACTAGGGGTATACCCAACCCTGGTGCTTGAGGGCCTTGGCGTCTGAGGGTGAGATTGAAACTACAAATAATGCCCAATCAAGAGCTGAGTGTGTAACGAAAACCTGCAGACACAGCGACCGGCGAGGACCAGAGTTTAGCTACCCCTGTGTTGGACCCGTGTCTCCTGGCTGACCCGTCTGAAACCACTTTCAAACTTCATTTCAGCTGAAAGATCTGTTGACCGAATTGCAGAGCAAACTTGACGGCTCATATACTGAAGCAGTCAGGCAGAATGGGGAGCTGAATTTGGTAAGCCCTGCCGATTCAGAGCAGCAATGCTCCTGTGTCTAGAGGCCAGCTAGAGACCCTCCGGTTTCCTTGGTTTTGTTTCGATGGGACTAATAAAAGCACCAGTGTGTCGTTGGGATTCGTGGGGGCTGCTTGTCCGTCACCCTGAGTTGCCATAGGCCTGTTGCTCTCACTGCGGAGCTCAACAGTCCCTTTCTGCGCCTGGGAGTGGTGGCCCAACCGGAGGTTTCTGGTGACGCGGAGCGATCAAGCGTCTGACCAGGCACTAACCATAATATTAGATAGCGTGTTCGAAACTGCACGTGAACCTTACCAAAAAGTGGTACCAAAACCTCCCCCACCCCCGTGTTTGCTTACGGTCTCTCCTAAAACGCTGCTGGTTATTAGGGAAGCTCTGGTGGCCAAAGCCGGCTGTTCCTGTGCTTGAGTGTGTTGAGCTAGGGTGGGTCCCTTGGTGTGAGCTCGGGCCGTTCGCCGTTTAAAACCCTCCGTCCCCCTCTGTTCCAGCTGAAGACCCAGCTGGCGGAGACGATGTATAAGCTAGAGGCGGAGAACGACGAGCGGCAGAAGGTGGCGGGCGATCTCTACAAGGTGAGAAGGGCGGAATCCTCTCGTGGGAAGTCTACGCGTGTCACATGGAGATGTGGATGCACCCAAATTCCTCCTCCTCCTCCTCCTCCTCCTCCTCCTCTACTCTCAGGCTCAGCAGTCCCTGGACTGGATCCAGGCAGAGATTCTGAAAGAGGCGGGGCAGGTGGACCTGATAGAGAACAGCAGCATTGCTACACAGAAGGTGAGCCGGGTGTTTGGTGCTTGACCTATCAATGGCGCGTCGGGTCACTGCTGAAGGGCAACACAAAGGATTCCAGCCGTCGAAAGCGGGCGTCTTCTGTGCCCTGTGGCCGGTCTGGTTCTCATCCGCTGCCGTGTCCCCTCAGGAGGAGATTGACAGGAAGGAGAAGATGACGGCGGGACTGAACCAAACCGTGAGAGAACTGCAGCAGCTGCTACAGGCTGTCAACAGGCAGCTCACTAAGAGGCAGGAGGTGGTGAGTTGGAAGCAGCCAGGCCCATGTGGGTGAGGCCTACTCCAATAATCTAAGGGCAAGTCCAGCCCATCAGTCAGCTGATGAAATGCCTTTTTTTTTATCTTTTTAAGCTAATTCTTTAGCAGCTGTAAGATCAAAATGTTCAGTCGACCGCTCAGACTTAATTAACTTCCATGAATAAATCTCTCCGCATCTCAAAGTTGGCATTATAGCTGTTCTGTGTCCGTCTGTCTCTCTCTTTCAGGACGTGGGAAAGTAAACAAAGCAGAGAAACTCCGGAGCTATAGAGATCAGTGGGAAGACCTCCTCGCCCCGCCCACCCACCTCCCCTCGCCTTACCACAGCGCTCTCGCCGCGCAGTGCTCTGCTCTGCTCAGATCTAGTCAGAAACACTGAACCTATCCCACTCGTCCCACTCGTTCCTGTCTGCTTGTCCGCGCCTGCCCGAGGCGCCCTCCTCTGGGTGCAGGCCTCGATCGTCCCCTCGCCAGGAAGGGGGAGAGTGGGGAGGTGATGAGGCTCTGTGTGCTAAAGTCAACACTCTGAGAACAAACCCACAGTAAAACCCAGCCACATTCCCCCTATGACCATGCTCGCTGACCTCCGACTGACCATCGTTCAGTGACCCGTCTCTGTCCAAAACTACGGCTTCTTTCTACGGAGGGAGATGGAGAGGCTGTACTGTGTAAGAAAAGAGCCGTGATTTGTAGCTTAAACCTTTTTTTGTTTCCAAGAAAAAAGGAAATTAAAGTTATTTAAAGTGATAATAACAATAAGGATCTTGCGCTCTCTGTCCCGGGACCTGGAAACATGTTTTTAACACCTTGTATAGTTATGTCGTTAAGAGTCATGTGGTTTCATTCTGTGGGTCCGTTGGTGATTTTGTGGGGTGTGGGGGCGGGTCAGCAGCAGTTCCCATGGAGATGTGGAGCCAATCAAAGGACAGACTAACCCACAATACAGAAGTGATGGCCCAGACACACAGAGCAGAGGTTTTTATGTTTACTACCAAGGACAAGAGGCCTCCCATCTCACTTCTATAGTCAACGCTTCTTTTAATCTTCCTAATTTCATTAATACCGTTTTTTTTTTTTTTTTTTTTTTTGTAAAAGGTAACGGTTCTAAATATTAAAAGGGATGCTTGATAAACACGTAGTGTGTCATTTCCTCTGTTATCCTGAGGTGTGTGTGTGTGTGTGTGTGTGTGTGTGTGTGTGTGTGTGTGTACTTATGTATTATAGTTTTGTCAATTTTGCATGGCGCTGCATTACCTTAGGTTTCCACAAGGTGGAACCCATGTTTCAGAGTCATTCTGGCAACAGTGCTACTCAGTTTCTCATGGGGGAAGGAGATCACCCTCTCCAGTCCGATCACAGACGCTCGTCACCTGCATCCTTCGCTTGTTGGATGTCTGTGATCCAAGCGTGAAATGGATCGGTGACGAGCGGTCAGCGCGGCATCACGGGAAGACGAGGGACGACAGAGACGAGTCCTGGGAAACTCTCCTTGGCAGACTGTGGGAACCGTGTAAAGGCCGCTGCATAGCATTTGAGGAATGCGGAAAGGGGAAAAAATACCGTTTTAAAAGTCCAGAAAGCATCCAACCCCCTCCCCTCCTCTCCTCTCCTCGTGACTGTATTAAAGGGCCTCGCTGTTGTTGCTAACAATTTAATCTGTGGATCTTGCAGGGTGTGTTCAGACCGGCCAGGCTTTTTAGCAACAGGAACTGACTCATGATTATTAAGCATCCCGTCTCTTAGTAAGGCCTTTATCGCAGTGAACCAAAGGGCAGGACTGGGCCCAGGCAAGCCCATTCGCTGACCAGCACAGCAACAATGGTATTTATAGAGGGTGTCGAGGCACCAGCTTTCATAGTTAATGGGATACTATTTTCAGGCCATTGGCTTATGGTCCGTTGGAGATGAACTGTGGTTCCTAACCTAAATCTGTTCTCCCTGCTCAAACTTGTCTGCTCCCGTTTGGGGTTTTTATTTTTCAGGCTCTCAAAAAAAACAACACAAGGATGGAAAATATTTCCAGGGTTTACGTTGTTTAAGATAAAGTAAAAAAAAAAAGTAAAAGTGAAGTAAAAATTTGTCATTCTGAACCTTTTCCCAAGGTGGACTGTAATTGCGAGACTGGCGCGTGTGTGTGTGTGTGTGTTGGTGTGTGTGTGGGCGTGTGTGTGTGTGGGGTCAGAAGGAGGACAATAAATGTTTAAACCCCCGAGGGATTCCGCAGCTTCTCTCTGGTAGACGAAGTGTTAAAAAGGGCAGCGCACACAACAGCGTCAGCTTCTGTTAGCCGTGCAGGTCAGCAAATATCGTCCCCTTTGGCGCATTCCTGGGATTCTGCTGGCTGTCTCGCTGCGGTCAGCTGACTGCAAGCCGGGCCCTGCTGCCTTATGGGTACGATGCAACAAGAGGTCCCGACCCCAACGGTCCCCCTGAGTAGGGTGCGCAAAACCCTCTCCCGACAGTAGTGAAGGGGAATATAGTGGCTGGGTAGGGTTCCTGGGACGTGGCTGTTAATTCAGTCGGTAGGTGAGGGGAAAATAGCACGTAGAGGTGGGGCTGCCTAAGAAGGTTAGTTTTTGCCCCTGTGGATTACACTGTTTGTAATCAAACCGTGGCTCGAGGGTGGCCTATCTGCAAAGTTTTCCCGTCCTCCGAATCACCACCGTACTTCACAAGTGGGAACGCGGGGTGAGGTCGTGTCTAACCCAGACAACGCCTTTGGTTAAGAGGTGAGGATGGAGCCTGCGACTGAAGGCTGACTCGCCTCTTCATGGTTTAAGTTGAAATCCTTATTTGAATGACAAATCCAGCCTGGGGTTCCCGTGTGTAAAGGCCAGTTGAGTGGCAATTAGTGCTGCCTGTGTGTCCAGTTAGGGGTCTTGTAATGGAAGCGTACTTCCCTGGTCAAGTGCTTCGGCTTTCCTGAAAAAAAGCCTCTCCAAAGACCGCGCTGAAACGAACAACAGAAGGTCCAGGCGGTTCTCGGTCACGTGACACAGCTGCCGGAAAGTTTTAATCACCCTCTCGCCCTCCCTCCTGGCACTCAATCATCTTAGCCGAGCCTTAACTTTGACTTCTAACATCACCTTGGCAATGGCCAAAAGACATCGCAAGAGACTGAAGTTTCCTGTCAGGTGGTTGGTTAGAGATGGATTTCCTCATTCTATTATTAGCAGTTAGTTGCTTAACAGACGTTTTACGCGGCGCGCGGTTATATCCATCAACGCGGCCACTCGTTCACTGAAGCGACCCAGGTTGTGTACATTGCTAAAGGATGCTACATCAGGCCTGGGGGTTGAAAGGTCCACTCGCTACGTCACATTCAGGAGGTGTACTTGTACATTAAAGAGATCTCCGCTTCAGGTCTCCTGGACTGCAATGCATACCTCCTCCCTGATTTACTATAAACGCTCCGAGCCACATCTGCGCCGGTGAAACTTGTGAAATGCGAACGCTGTGGCTGGTGATGGCTTTGGGGAAAGCAGAAGTTTGGTCATTCCAACTGAGAGTTCGGAGCAGAGAAATAAATTAAATCAAAGGGGAACTGAGACGGCAGGATGCAGACAGCGAACTGAGAGCTTCCTGGTCTTTTCAAACACCGCAGGTTTCAGGAATAATACACTGTAACCAGAGGCCCCCAACCCCGCCCAGTAACTCTGCCATCCTGCTGAGCTCACACAGATCAACTCAGTGCTGAGTCACTAATTCACACAGACACAGCAATTACCCCGATTGGATGACCGATATCGCTTTGTCCACGGAAGTGTCAATTGGGCCCCTCTTGCAAAAAGAGCAGCCTATCATGGTGCTGGATCAGGGCTGGAAGCCAAAGGGTACCGACCACATGCAACGCACCCGCCCTAGGTGACCCCTCGCTGACACAATGGTGCACACACAACAACAACACTCTTTCTCTCCCCTACAACGCTGCTTTAGAACCACAGGGGTCAAATCTGGCGAGGGGCATTGAATGTGTCGCTTCAGTCAAATATCGAGCTGTACAAAATGGCCAATGTGGGGGTAGCTGGTATGGAGTTGAGCGTTACCACCTCTTATTTCCAACACGTGAACAACTCCTGAGCCAATCCCAAACACGTGATCTCAGCCGCACTGTAACACAAAGTAGAGGAGCCCTGCCAGTGATACAATGAATAAATGTCTATGCCCAACCAGTCAGCCTCTCTTTGTTAACAACTCTCTCCAGCGCTCCTAAGAGCTACTATCTGCCTGATCTCTCAGGATAAATGAGTGGTGGGAAGTTGATCTAAAAACGTCCATCTGAAACAATCCTGCCTCCCAGCCAGGCACAGACGGCAGGAAGAGACACACGCACATACACATAACACACACGCACACACTCACACACACACGCGCACACACACACACTGGTTGGGCCACTCACGCACACACGCACACACACACACACAGACACACACACTGGTTGGGCCACTCACGCACACACGCACACACACACACACAGACACACACACACACACTGGTTGGGCCACTCGTGCACACACGCACACGCACACAGACACACACACACGCGCACACACACACTGGTTGGGCCACTCACGCACACACGCACACACACACACACACACAGACACACACACACACTGGTTGGGCCACACTCACACACACACACACACGCACACACACACACACTGGTTGGGCCACTCACGCACGCACGCACGCTACCCCCCGCACGTGCCTGCTGTGCTCCAGGGAGACTGCCGGCTCACAGCACTGACACTTCCACTGTGTGGGAGGTCTTCGCCACAAGGCCTTATTTCTTTGTTTTTTTTCCCCTCTCTTCTCTGCGGTACAGAGCCGTCGCTTACACTTCCAGTTGTGGTGCTCTTAAACGACCCGACTCCTTCCTCTCCACCCCCACCCCCACCCAGCCAGAGGGAGTGTAGTGCCCCCCCACATACTGCCGCCGATTTTGGCGCGAACCCCCATCTCAGCCGTGGCCCACCCCAGCCAGGCAGCTCCCTGCACCTGCTCTCAATCAGGACAGTGTGTGCAGAAGTGTCTTTGATCTTTGATCCCTCTCTCCCTGATGGGGGGGGGAAGGGGGGGCAGGAAGTGAAGAAGCGGGATTCTTTTCAACACTCTTTCCTTCTGTCAGCTAGATAAAGAGAGAGAGTGAGAAAGAGTAGAGGTACAGTGCTGGTGGGAAAGTGGGTCAGGCCTCACTGATTCACACAGAAAGGCCATAAACACTCGTAAATATGTCAAGAACAGCCTCAGGGCCCAGGAACTGCCAGTCTTAAGACTTTATTGCACATAATGGGCCCAATTCGCAGCTGCGAAGACAAAGGAGTTGTGGTCTGCCCCTGATTAAGTGGAGGCGTGTTACAGTCAGACGTCTCCGAATTGTGCCAGGACAAACCGTGTAGCATTCCATACAGACCAGCGCACCACGCACACGTTTGGGTTGGCGAAGGACGTTCCTTGTCAATATCCCCCGGGCGCATGAGAAGGGTACTGGCACCGGGTTAAGCAGGGCCTCTCCTTCACAGCGCGCACTCACAGATGGTTTCCTCCTTCACCAGCGGTGCCAGCTGCCTGGAGTCTTTGCCAGAGCATGTGCGCGTGCCATGCATGACATCCTGACCCACCACCGCTCAGCTGTCATCTGTCAGTTGCTCAGTGATTAGGTTAAACAACAACAATGATATGCGTATAATATAATTAATAATTAAATAATAAAACTGGAGAAACAATAATAGTAATAATAAAAATAGTAATAATGACTCACGTTTCTTCCCTCCATCCTTGCCTGAGGGCACTCACTGGGCCCGGCAGTCTGACGTCCCAGTGTAAACCTGCAGAGGGATTCCCCAAACCCCTTCAGCCTCTTCACTGGGCATCTCCCCCACCTAATGCCCCAGTTCTCTGCACCTGCTCTGTTGCCACAGAGATGAGAAGCCCCTCCCCCCACGCTGTCACCACAGAACCCTATTTATGCAGTTGGTTACACGAACAAGAGATCTTGCTTGAAAAGAAAGCGCGACGGTAAATCCCTCCCTCACAGCTTTCTTTTTCTGACCGGCTGTTTCGCGATACGAACTTTGTGTGGAACACGTGCCAGGTGGGTCCACGGTGGGAGCTAGATGGATGGACCAGGCCAGTTGGTTCCGATTCATTATAATAATTACCAGTACGGGCTTACAAATGAAAAACAGATTTGCACTGGACCCTTTGAGGTGAAGTAGCTGTAATATCTTGCATGAAAGCTGTTGCCTGTCAGGGCCTAAACCTACAGTCCTCGCGGGCAAAGTCCAACACTTCAGCCACAACTCCTTTTTTCGGAAATAATACGCTGGCTTACCCACAATGGTTCTGCATTCGTGACTGGGCCCTTAAAGATGTACGAGGAGGCTCCCAAGTAAAGTGCCTCTCTCTGCCTGTGGCCTCAGTCGTGCCCCGAGCACGTCTCGCCTCTGTCCGTGGTCTCAGCCGAAGCTTTGACATGAGGGAGGGAGCGAGCAAGCGAGCGTACCTGGGACTGCCCCCCCGGCATGCAAGTGTGAACGCAATGACACACCGCTCTCCCCACCCTCAACAAGAACCCTCCTGTCTCAGCTGCAGGACGGCCTGTTATTTTTTTTAAAGGCCTTGCTGACGCACAAACACACGGACAGATTAGCCTGAAAAGGTTATCCGTGCCAAGCTCTCTCACACTCCTGGGCAATTTAATGCACTAACTAAAATAGATCTGTTCATGAATACGCCGGTTGAGATCACGTGTAAGGGAGTACGGGGCTTGTGAAAGAGGTGCAGAGGTCACAGTGGGGAGAGGGAGAACATTTGAAATGGTCGCTGCTTAAGGAAACGGATATTTTCAGCTCCCAAAAAATGTTCCGGCTAGCCACAAATAGATGCTATAACGGGACCGGTGGATCACAAAGCGTCTCAGCAAAGCGAAGGGTGCATCTCGAGCAGGAGGCAAACGGGAAGGACTCTGCGTACATAAGTAGCTGGGTGAAGGTTTTTACAAGGCTTTGCCTGTGTGAGCATTGTGGTTGTGTGTCTGTCACTGTGGTGGTCTTGCACCTATATTAAGACCATAGCATTAATCAGTTAGCCGCAGAGAGAACTTGGTGCCCATGTAAATGAGCTACACAGCCTAAACATTACATAAAACATTTTTTAATGGTGAAGCAACGTTGCCTCTTCCCCATTCCTTGCTGTCCCGCTTCCTAATTAGAATATAGACATCCAACACAGCACGCTGCTCTGCAGACACACCCGAACGACACATCCACTTCCTAGCTCGCTTCAGCTTCGAAGTTCTTCTAACTACTAAAAAGCATTTTCGTGTTACTCATTCCTCATTCCCCTTAAATAGATAAACTCCCGTTAGCCTTCGTGTGAGATACACATCACACCTTCAACAGCCTGTTTGTGTAGCGAAGATTAAAGTTCTACTAAAAAAAAAAAGTTATATCAAGAGACAAATATTTTGTCCCTTTAAGAATCGCTGATTTTACTCTCTGTTTACATAACAGAAAGGACCGCCTCACACAAAGACTTAATAATGTGAGGCTGGAAGCAGGGAGAGATGTAATTCTATATTATAACAATCGTTGCGAACTATTCGGTTGCAAAGCTTAGATGTCATGGAATATTTTTACATCATAATAAAAGCAAAAGAGAGTTCAAATCGGAGCCGTATATTTTGTCAAATAGAATTGTTATCGAGTTTGGTTCACGAGTTTCCCCTTATTAAGCAATGTGTTGACGAATGGTATATCCCACCCCCTGCTTGGGGCTGTTTTTGTATCTGCTTCAGAGCGGATTGAACTGCCAAGTGGATGTGAATATGAGACTCTTCCAGCGGCGTTACTTTACACTAAGTTTATATTCCCTTGCGTGTAGCGGGAATACAAAACGATAAAGAACGAAGGGTGAAAACGGAACCGTGGGCCACTGTGGCAGAGGCAGTTGGAGCGGAATGGCTGAAACTTGTCCGTTTTGAAGGCTTTTACTTGCGTTTTGTTGGGTTTTTATTTCGGCGTGGAGGAGTACGTTGCGACTGAGCTTTGTGAGTTTATCGAAGCCTCATGTTTTCGCCGAATCAGGAGGAACACTGTGCCCCTACGAAAGAGCCAGTGAAGTACGGAGAACTGGTTGTATTGGGGTAAGTTTAAAAGAAAGTTAGCGACCAGTGACTGTAGTTTACCTTCAACGTTCTTAGCTGCTTCAAGACTTAGAGGACTGTAAACGTTGTTGTCTGTTTAGCCCCGAAGTGTATATTTTCGGGATTTGTTTGGCTGCCTTCGAAAACTTACTTCTCATTTCTCAAAAAAAACGACACGATGACTTAACCCAAATTGAACGCAAAAGAGCGTTTAAGAGTGTCATTAGACGATTGGGGAAAAGGTTTGTTCGAAGAGGAAAGTGACTAATTGACGGAGAATCCCTCTACCACATATGCGCGTAAATTAATAAAGATTGGCGAGCCTTTTAAAAATAGTTTTCGCTAGCATGAAGTTTAAGTTTAATCGCCTAACGGTCGCCTTCGGTGCAGTCTTTGTGAAGTGTTTTGCTACATGGCAATTTACAGTAGTTCGTGAACAGTGGAGGGGGAGGGGTGGTATGGAGCAGTAAGTTGGTGTGTGTGCTAATCGCAGGATTTCTGCCCTGCAGACAGAGAGCGCCTGCTTTTTAAAGCGGAGGATTAATCGGATACGGTGTGTACTTTCCTTTTTTTTTTTTTTGGAACCGACGCAGTAGCGGTTGTTAAAGACTGTTTTGATATTCGAGCATTAAGTTTTGTTAATTAGTTTTTCGCTTGACGCTGCAGCATATTTAGATGTGAACTTCGTTTCCATTTAATGATCATCGACGCGGCACATTGGAGTCTGGGCGAAAGCACCGTTTTCACTTAATAGCTTGGGTGACCGCGTAGAAAATCCGGAATTGTTTTAGGCCTAGTTTCCTGGATAGAACTTGCTTGCAAAGGCCCGTTGTTTCCAAGTTTTTTGCGTTGTGACTCTGACGACTGACACAAATGTATGTTTAAAAAAAACCATTTGCATCCGCAGCAGTATTGTCATTTTTATCTACTATATTTAAAGTACTCGGTACAAGTAAAAAAGTAAGCACACGTAATTCCTCTGTACAAAATATACTAAGCCCCGAGGGAATGGATGCACGGGCAAAATATTTATCATTAAGACGTGTATGCGTCATGTTTTAGTGGCATAAACGACGGTAATCTTCAGAGATCTCACTTTATGTGAATCCAGATTTGACTATCCTTCCTGATAATCGTATTGCTTCCTCGCTTGTGGTATCTAAAGTTACCTATCGCAGTTGTTGTGCCCGTCAATTCTAATGCCCACAATAAAACTATTCAAAGTGCGTTGAGCGACTTTTCAGTTGTCTACTTCGAGTGGAACGGAGAAGTAGATGGTAACCACGATTGTGGTATTCGTAATATCTGGCCCGGACCCTAACTGGCAGCCGTTTGTACGTTGCCGTTGACAACGCCTTGTGATTGGTAGTTTTTCTTCGTTTCCCCCCCCTGAAACGGACAGGGTTAGGTCCCCCCCCCCCCTTATGTCATGATTTTTCTCCAATCATTTATTAATACTAACATCATCTTTTTTTGAACACAAACTATTGTCCACACAGTAATAACAATGGAAAACTAGAACAGTCTGTTCAGACTCAATAACTGGTCGGCGTAAATGCCTGTGGGAAAGGCACATTTTTTGTTTGACACTAGGGTGTTTGTTTCTTTGTTTAAAATATAGTTTTTTTTAATGAAGTGTAGCTTAGCAGTACTCTTGGTTAGTACTTTAGTACTATTGTTTCTGGGTTTTTGCTTTAATTATTGATACAGATATGAATGGACACAAAGGCTGTTTTTTTTTATAGCATCGGTTGCTCTGCGCGTTTCATCTGCATGGCATTTGAGTTAAAAGCTTTAAGATCGGCTACTTCTAAATCATTTACTCTAGAGTGGAGCGGAAGAGCTTTCGCCCTCTCCTCTATGTGCTAATGTGTGTGCTGTACAATGCTTAAAATGAGCTCTGCTCGGGATAATTGGCCAGTTTCAGAAATGTATAACAAAAGATGCAGTTATATAGATGTCTGAACTGAATTCCTCTGTTAATCGAATTGCGGAAGACTCCCTGCTCTTGGCCGTGAGTGAGGGGTTAATCTCTGGTGAAAGGTGCACCTTCAACTGAACTGAGAGAGTGAAGACTGATGTCAGAGCTGCCCCCCTGGTAGGGTTTGCACTCCGCACATCTAGTTGAACCGGTATATACCCAGGCCGAACCTTTGTGTTGAAGGAGTTTGTCACCAATAGGACCATTCTCTCGCCCGTCCCCCGTTGCGCTGGCAGGCTGGGTAAAGGGGACGGAGAAAATGAAAGGGGGTATTGATCGGTGTGCAGCAGCCCAATCTCGCCAGCCCTGTAACCATTATGTCTGTGGGATTGAACCGATCGATTGTGTGGGTCACCAAACAAGCCCCCTTCTGTGAGGAGAAGTAGATGGGCGACGTCTCTGGGTGGCCCGAGCCTGGGACCTCTGGCACTGTCTCGTAATTTCTTCAATGGGCCCGTGCAACAGAACCCCACAATTCTAAACGTGTAGGCTACATTTTTTCAGTTATACACCAATGGAAATATGCCCTTCTAGAAGATTCTAGAAGATGGCCCCTGTTGTAAAATGTGCAGATTTGCAAGCTGCATGAGGGTAATCGAGATGGGTCCAGTTTCTGTGTTACCGGACTTTACCTGGGGGGAACCTGTGTGTTCGTGGGCCTGGGGATGATCTACAAGCGATGACGGTTAAATGAGTTCTGGAAACCCAGGGACTCGTCTACGGGTAATGTGGCTCTCGGTTCCTGCACGTCTCGTCTCAGAAGACCCGTTTTCCTTTGCAGCCAAATTGGTGTTTTAGGACATAAAATGTTTAATGTGAAAAGTATTTCCCTAAGAGGCTGGTGTTGCTGCCCTGAACAGTCACTCTGGCCTGTAAAAATTACAAGCAGCTAAACTTTTTTACATTTCTAGTTCTAGTTGAACTACTGATTGAGTTACTTGAGTTATGTCCCGTCTCAGAAGACCCGTTTTCCTTTGAAGTGATTTGCGGCCAAATTAATGTTTTAGGACATAAAATGTGTAATGTGAAAAGTATTGCCCTAAGAGGCTGGTGTTGCTGCCCTGAACAGTCACTCTGGCCTGTAAAAATTACAAGCAGCTAAACTTTTTTACATTTCTATTGAAAGGTTTTGCTGTTAACTTATTTTCCTTTTAGGAAACTAGGCAATCAGATAATCTGATAAACTACTTATCCTGCCATTTCTGCTGATTAGATTTAGATTAGTCAGCCTTTGATTAAGATTTGTCTGAGATCTCCATGATGTCACACTATTTAGTGCTAATGCTATCTTGCTTCATCAGATGTAATATTTTACGTTAAGCCCAACCCCTTTCATTGTCTGCCAGTTGCACCATGGCTTGGGATGAGGAATAGCATCTCTCTCAAACTTTGCACAGCAGATCAAATTTGATGTCTCCTTTTGATGTGTGTGTGTGTGTGTGTGTGTGTGTGTGTGTGTGTTTCTGTTTTATCTTTGCTTGTTGGAAACCAGTCTTGTGGACAGCTCCTGGGTAGTATCTGTGAGCACTATCGGGACCTATGTCAAAGCAATGAGACCCGAGAGAGCGTGTTAAGCAGACATTAGCCGATATCCCAGACGCACCTATAATCGCAGAAGCGTTTTCCCCTGACTCTTATTGCTTTTATAAAACGGATTTTACGCCACAGGATATACAAGAGACGTAATTATTACTTTAAACGCGTCAAATAATGTTTTTAAAATTATGTTATTATAAATCGTTACAGAATAGCAGCCATTGTCCGAGATCACATTATTATTAAGGGCTTAGGAAGCTGTGTGTTAACGATCAGTTATAAATTTTCAACTTTGTGTTCCTGAGGTGGCAGAAAGGAGAGACTAAAGTGTGATGGCTGTCGACCGTACAGAACACTGTGACGTTATCAAGCCGTTTTAAACTGCCCGTTGCTGCGGTTAAGCACATTGCACCATTTCCTCAAAGGGCGGGAAACGAGATTATAAGATTATCAATGTCTCGGATACAGGACTTTGATTCTTGTCTGTGTGTGTCATGAACGGTCTTCATGGTACTCACTACGCATTCCGGTCGCCAGTCTTCGGCATGCTAGCTTTACAGGAAAGGTCAACATATAAAGCACTTTAGTTTGTTCTAGGCTCACAGGAACTGTCAACATATAGGCTACTTTAGCTTGTTCTAGGCTCGCAGGAACTGTCAACATATAGGCTACTTTAGCTTGTTCTAGGCTCACAGGAACTGTCAACATATAGGCTACTTTAGCTTGTGCTAGGCTCACAGGAACTGTTGCCATCCAGATCACTTCTCCTCCTGTTAGGCTCATCACAGACCCCTCCCCCACCCATGTCGACACAGCTGGGAGTATTGTGGGCTGGGTCCCCCCTCTCTCAATCTCTCGGAGGAAGGGCTGACAGGAACCGCCTGGAAGGGCAAACCATCTGGAGCCCCTTCCCAAACCTTTAAGTTGGTGGTTAAACTCCACCTGAAAAAAAAAGTGCCCAGAAACCCATTAAAAATACCGTCTAGTTGTAAAACATCTCTCCGCTTCTCTATAGGGATGTTTTGCAAGTCGTGTAGGCTTGTGTGTGTTACGTAAGAGAGGCATAATACCAGAGCTGTAGGTCAGCACTGTTGCATCATGGGATCTCTGTTGGCATGTTTGTGTGTGTGTGTGTGTGTGTGGAGATGCGTCACTGGGGGAAAATGTGATTCCTCATGCTTCCATGCTGCGACAGACCCACATGTTTCGCAATAAGCCTCGTGCGTGGCTAATCGGAGCCAGGCCTGCTGCCTTGTTTCGGTGCAGTGCGGGGCGGCGGTCGGAAAACAAAGGCGAAACAAAGTGCCTGTGCCCCACAGCACTGCGGCGAAGCGGGGACCTGTGTCAAAGGTAGATTCTCAGCAGGTGCTCGGGGTCTTAACCCCCCATCCCCAGCCACTTCCTGTCTGTGAGCGTAATGCCCACCAAAGCTGAGCTCTGTGGGGGTCTCGTATCAGCCCTGCAGTTCCCCTGAGGGACGGATGTCCTTTGCATGTCTGTCTGCAAAAAGATAAGTACCTTTCCAAGAACTAGCCAACCTGTCCCCGTCTTACCTTTCTCTCTGCTGGACGTCCTCAGGTTCACTCCAAAATTAATGCTGGGGGGGTGGATGTGTTGAAGTCAAGACCTGATTAGACGTTGGATTACTTCATTTAATCTGAAGGTCTGCCCCGCCCACCCCCTGCCTGCGGCGAATGGTGGTGTAGACTACACGGCTGGACTGAACCGGTGGTGGGGGCGGCCCCCCCCCCCCCCCGGGGGGGGGGGGGGGAGGGGGGGGGGGGGGGCGGGGGGGGGAGAGAGAGAGGGGGGTGGTGCAAGTTAAGGGGGGCTGGGGGT
>JAOYSI010073635.1:0-17402 GCA_025775065.1 Hiodon alosoides
TGTGTGTGTGTGTGTGTGTGTGTATGTGTATGTGTGTGTGTGTGTGTGTGTGTGTGTGTGTGTGGGGGGGGGGGTTTCTAAGGAAAGTACTGTTTTGGCACTGTGCTGTGTAAGCAGCTTTATCAATGCGATCTTGATGTGTTGTTTCCACAGCAGTTTTTAAGCGTCCATTTATCCTGTTAGCGCATTCTACAGAATCAGGGCTCACAAGACCTATTTAGCTCCGTTCTCTGAAAATACAGGGTCGGTGGAAATTAAGCCGCACGTGAAGGCTTTTCTGATTGTAAAGATGACAGAAGATGGATGTCAGCTGTAGTTGTGACCAGGATAAACCTTTTATAGACCTAATCAGTGACGGTTTGAGCTTCAAGCACACTTGTACACGAGAGGGTCAATCATTTATATAACCTCATCCTTCCATGTGCTACGTGGCTTGTCATTTTTACACAGATGTGCTACATGTTCTGTGTAAGGGCGAGGCTCTGAAATGCTGTTTGTCTGATTGAGCCTCAAACGGAAAGGAGGTTATGTGCTTTTGAACCCAGAGCATTTCGTTTCAGATTTGATGTCCAAGAAGGGATGGCTTGTCAATAAGGACTGAGCCAATGAGATGTGAGAAGAGGACGTGATATTCTATAAAGGATCTGCTGTTCCGGTTGCTCTAGCTGAAAATGTGGAAAATGGTTCATTATGGGATATTCTGCTTGTACGATGAACAATATAAACACAACATTGTGACAACGTTACGTTACCGTTGCAGTTAAAATACAGATAACTTTTCTTGATCCTCTCCTGTTTGAAAACCTGGCTTATTCTGAGCCCATCCAGGTGTGAACGACTCTCCCTGGACATTCTGCTTACTGATACAGGTACCACACTCCTCAGTCTGCTTTCGGTAGATGTACCCCCTTGACAACCGGCCTGCGTTCACATCTCCGCAGCTTGCCGGCCCGGGTTCTACAAGGCCTTCTCCGGGAACATCAAGTGCACCAAGTGTCCCCCACACAGCTTCAGCCAGGACGACGGTTCCCCGCTCTGCCAGTGCGAGAAGAGCTTCTTCAGGGCTGGGAAGGACCCCCCTACCATGGCCTGCACTCGTAAGTCCTTTTTTCACGCTCAACGCACGCCAAATATGTTGGGAGATAGCGGAAAAAAAACATTAATTTGCCTGTGAGAACAAGACCACAATGGTGACATCACTTGTCTCTAGGGAATATTTACTTCCGTGTTAGGAACTAAGGTGCTTTGACGCCCACCATGGCGTGGAAACAGGAGCGTCTATGAGTTTATATTGTACCCTCGGGCACTTAACCGTCACGTATAACGAAGTGTAAAATCCTCAGTGAACAGCACAGAAGTGATAAGGACACAATTAGGCTATGTCCACAGAAACTGAGTCACACATAACGTCAGGCTGTTACGGGACTAATTCGGGGATTCATTGTTTTTCATTGTTCCGATTCTAAGTCTCCATAAATGATTCACCGCGTGTCATTACAGCTTAATACTTCCATGAAATCACAGTTTAGCTGGAGTAATTTATTGTCAATTAAAACGCTATCTAACTATAAGGCAAATTGGCGATAGGACTCTTGAGTAAGAGGTGTCAGAGACTGGCAGAAGGGATTCTTCCGAGTAACCGATAGTTACTGAAATCTGGGACTTAGGTGTCACTGCATCCACTCTAAATAAAAACAATGAGACAATGCAGTGTTCATTTTAAAGGATACCCAGATTTGACGTTTATATATTTATATATATATATGTCATTTGTATTTTTTTCTGTAGTCATCCAACCCAAAGTAATGTTGCTCGAACGCATTCCTCCTTATAATGAAATTACTTTCAATTAACCACAGAGGTAAATGAGAGCTGTGGTTGAGCCAAAACCCTCAAAACTCACCATCTAAATAATGTTTCTACCAAATTTCTCCATAAATATCATGTCACCCATCCCGGTGCTGCTTGGGCATTCAAGAGACACCAGGAGAAAGGCACTCCAGTGCATCACATTGACGAATCTAACACCAAGGTATCTATATCGCAGGGCTATTGGAGATTTAAAAAAAAAAAAAAACCAGAGAAAATCTACATGGAGAAGGGGAGAAGGAGTTGATTGATGGTGGAGGATTGCGGTACAAAGGGCCTTTAATGGAGAGAAAGGGAGGGCCAGATTGCAGCCGTGGCAGGTCTGATGGAGATTGGACAGCTGTGGAGAGGGGTAGAGGCTCAGCGGTCTCTGTCCTCCACCCATGGGGCCCACTTACAAAGCCCCATTGTGAGGAGTGGTGTATTTATGGAGAGTTCCCAGCCTCCAGCGCCGCACTGCGTACACATGGAGGCCCGAGACTGTGGCTGGGTCTCCCTGATGGGCTCTGTTAATCCTGCGAGAAGCTCAGAGCGGAGAGAGACAGCTCACAGTTTACCGCCGTCTTCTTTCACTCTCTCTAAAGACCATCAACTACAAAATTTAACACCATAGCGCATCCTTATCCCTAATGTCATTCCCTATTAAAATGGTTAAATTGTGCTCTGTTGGTTTATATCTGTGCATCGTTGATCCGGTCACCAGACCCGTGTTTAGCATTGAGGTTCGCTGTACTCACCGAACTCTGTAGACGTCGTATTTTACAGCTAAAATTGTCCATCGTTGAGAAAGAGTGAGCTATCTGTATTTTGTTCATCTGTGCTACAGATAATCCAACTTTTTCACGACATCGTACTTATGGGATGATAAGTGCCAGAATGCTTTCTCTTATGCTCACAAGTCTGTTTTCCGGATACTTTTCCATATGCAGAGGAAAATAATGGGTCTGGCTTCGGTTGCTGCTATTATAGTGCACGCACTTGAAAGCGAAAGGACCAGATCTCAGTAGATCAGAGTATTGGGTCTTCAAGGCTTCCGTGTAACCTGTACAAATCTGCAGCATCCCCAAACGAATGCATATCTCCCTTATTTCTGTCCATCTGCTCAGAGCCTCCATCCCCGCCACGCAACTTGCTCTTCAACATTAACGAGACCTCACTCTTCCTGGAGTGGAGCCCGCCCAGCGACACGGGAGGCAGGAAGGACCTGAGCTACAACGTCCTGTGTAAGAGGTGTGGGCCTGACCCCCAGCACTGCGAGCTGTGCGGCGGGGAACTCCGCTTCGTCCCGCGGTCCCAGGGTCTGAGCAGCACCTCCGTCACCGTGCTGGACTTCCTGGCCCACGCCAACTACACCTTCGAGATCGAGTCTCTCAACGGTGTGTCCGAGCTCAGTTCCCTGCCTCGGCCTGTCACCGCCATCACCCTCAGCGGCGGTCCGGGTGGTGAGTACAGCGCCCTCGGGGGGTGGGGTTGGAGAAGGGACCTTCCGTCTTTGTTCCTGCTTTTTCCCCCCCTTTGAATCGTATGGCTTCAAATTTCCAATCAATCCGTGGTGAGTTTCGAAACTCATAACTCATGAGTTAACGTCATTCATCTGATTGGCCTGTGTGACTGAGCCCCATTAAAAATGTAAAAGTTCTGCTTATCTATGCCAATGCTGAATTCTGCTCAGCAACACTACCGTTCAACATCATTTTCCCCAGTTCTAAAGTCATACGATTATGCTGACCATGTGTTAATTTGCAGCTTTTACATTCGCACTAAATAGGGAATAGAGGATTGTTTATTAGTGCTTTCAAATGGTACTTTTTGGAAAATTTATTTAAACGGGGTACTCCAGTATTTGTTGAAAGAGCAATTATTTCTGACCACCTCCATTAGAGTAGAATAGCTTGAAGTCATTACACCTCTGTTTGACGCATAACACTGATGGTCATTTCTGCCTCAGTACTGTGGAATGCAGTCCTGCTGTGGGCTTATAACGGCGTTGGACCAACCTGGAGTGCTTGTGTGATTCTGTGAAAGTTAGTACATTTAAAATCCAAAGCTAAGGATTTTAACCCCCGCCCCCTTAAATACATACACACTTCCCCGTTTGCCACAGCCCATACTGTGGTTGCGTTTGTATTAGGCTGAGAACAATTAGAGGCAGTTTATCAGTGTGACAGCGGCCCTGGTGGAGAGTTTGATTTACAGGCCAGATCTATCACTCACTAGGTGGATAACAGAGTTGGGAGAGGAATACAAGACCGCGCAGCGATGCATCAAATGGCGACGTTGTGCCGGAAACGTTCCAGCTTAGCTTCCCAGAAGGGGGGGTGGGAGATAGCCAAAACCGAACCGGACAGGTAGCCAAAAGGTTTCATGCCAGAGCCAACGATAAAAGAATCAAGCCTAAATAAACGATGTTTCTACCACACCCTGCTGAGAACGCAAGCAATATGAAGAAGTACAACTATTTTAAATGGATCGCCTGCAATCTGGGTTCAAATTCACAGACATATATATATATATATAGTTCTATCACGTTCCCAGAGTATTTGGGAAATTATCGTAACTTTTCTTCTTCATCCCTTTTCAGACTGGGTCTTGCCTTAAAATAATCAAATTATGTTTAGAAAAATGGAGAGTCATTCTTCTTTTGAATGACAGTTGCAAACTACATTCTGGTGGTAGAAAAAAAAATTGCTTTAGTGATTTTTCTGAAAATTGTTTTTTTTTTTTTTTCACTGTAATATTCTCAGCCTCCAGAGGATGTAAGTAGGCGAGCAACCAACCAAAAAGCACAGAGAAGATTATTGTAGCTAATATATATGTAGTTATTGATAAGAATAGCCTTATCAATTGTGTCTTAGCGTAGACACATCTACATTTGAAAGTACTTGAGGCAGTTCTAGGAACGATCTCAGACCATTTTCAAAATTGGAGAATCATGCATTTCTGTATTTTTGTGTGCATATTTTGTAGTGACTACTAAATTCCAAGATAACTGTCTGGCAGCAGAATAGTACCCCTCTTTGAAGTTTATCTCTTGGTTATCTGGAGGGAATTTGTGTTTCATAAGCCTTTCCTTTGAATGTACGTTGTGAAACATCTTTATTAACCATTGAGCAGGGGATGGGAACGCAATTCTGGATAACGGGTAAAAAAGAAAAGTTTTTCACGAGTGTTGGGCTGGGTAGCAGATGAGAAGGATTCGGCTAGATGAGACGCGGCTCTTTAGTTTGTCAAAAACATCTCAAGGAGAAAGACAGTGGGGATCAATGAATCTCCCGCCCTCCCAGAATGCAGGCGGCTCTGTGAAAAGGGCTTACCCGCTAACAGGAGGATGGAAGCTCAGAGGACGGCAGGCGTATGCGTGGATTAAAAAACAAAACCCGGAGCGGGAGAGCTCTGTTTCGCTTGTTTTCCCCAACGCGTCCCTGTCGGCACAGTGGACCTTGACTGAAAGCATGGGTTTCCGCGGCGTATCCTCCGAGCAGCGCTGCAAAGGGCTGGCCAGGTGTTCCCTGTCTCTCGGGTGCAGGAAGGGGGGGGGGCCAGGCTCCAGGTGACTGGGCGACAACTGACAGCGCACAGGAAACCGGTGTGGGTGGTGCCGGCTGTCAGTCGCTCAAGGGAGAGTAACGAAATATGAACACCTGAAAGGCCAGTCTGAAGTAAGACAGAGATCACAGTGCGTAGAAATAAATAAAAATCAAAAGTACTGTGAAAAATTAAACCATCCCTCCCTGATTCTGTGTTTACACACTACTTGTAACACCTGCCCATTCCGAAATCATGGACGTTAACATGGAGTTGGTCCCCATATAATAGGGAAGGTTTTACTGGAAAGGCTTTCCACTGGATGTTGGAAAATTGCTGCTGGGACTTGCTTCCCTTCAGCCACAAGAGCATCATCGGGCACTGATGTTAGGGTCGCGGTCGGCGTGCCAATTCATCCCAAAGGTGTCCGATCAGGGGTCCGATCAGGGCTCTGTGCAGGCCCAGCTGAAGATTGGCCTTGCACATGGCGATCTTGGGCTTGTGTGCGTCTGCCTGGCCATGGAAACCCACTTCATGAAGATCCCGATGAACCCTTCTTGCGTTGACGTCGTTTGGAACTCAGCGGTGAGCGTTGTAGCCGAGGACAGACGACTGTAGCCTGTGCCATTCTGCGAGTGTGTGGGGTTCACTGCTTTGCAGAACTTTGACCAACTGACTTGTTGGAAGGTCAGCATATTATGTGTGACAGTGAAAGTCATTACGGGCCATGCTAATGCTGATGTTTGCCTATGGAAATGACATGGCTTTGTGCTCCAGTTTAGAGCGAGAGAGAGAGAGAGAGAGAGAGACAGAGAGAGAGAGAGAGAGAGGTGGGAGGGTTGGGGGCAGGAGCGATGGTAGGAGGAGCAGACGTTCGGGAATAAGAGGATTGTTTTTAATCACCAGCAGAAGCTGCGTAATTGAGTATGTCACAAGCAATCGATTACAGATTTGTTTGTTTGTTTCCAATCCAGCAACGCTTCGCTGTGTAAAATATGAATGTGTTCTTAGGACTGTGTCGATTACTTTCAAAAGACAAAAAGGATGAGACAAAGTTTTATGAAAATGCTTAATTCTATATAATAAATGTTGACGTATATATATATATATATTTTTTTTTTATTGATACATTCTTCTTGTTAGAATACGCTTCAGAACCTTGCCTATAACACCAGGCCAGGCATGTGGAATTGGGTGGGGAATTCCTCAAGACTTTCAACCGATGGGTCGTTCTACCTTGCTTAAGGATTTGCAGGACCAGAAGATGGCCGCTGGCACCAGAGTCAGCCTCGTTTCCGTTAGCACTGCGACGCGCTTTACTTCAGGTCAGCCACACTGTTGAATACCTGTCAGGGATCTTTACTAATATGGCACTAAGAACCTTGCCAAATCCTTCCACCCCACTATAGAAAATACTCGTAAACAAAGAGGTGTTTTTGGGGAATTTGAAACAGTGACCTTACATATTTAATACGTTCCTGGATTGAATATTTCAGTTCTGTGAAAGCATTGCCATATTGTGTACTAAATGATGCAGCACCAATTTGACAGTTACCATGGCGACTGCCTTCACAGATTGTTACACACTCAAACATCACTGGCAGTCTTACAGATCGTAATGGATGTTCCTGTTCGAGATGGAACGCAAACGGAATGAAGTGTTCACCGGCTCCTATTGGTGGTGGGTTGACCAGTCAGCGAGTCATATGTGACGGACGGTCTTTTAATATTCACCCCCATGGATGAGTCATAAACTGGGCGATGGTAGGCTAAGTAGGCGCAGTAGGCGCAGCTGAATTATTTTGCAAACATTTAGCACAGTTTACGACCGACCAGAGCAAGTTAATTTGCGTTGAAAAAACTCAGTAGAGTTTAGTATTCGCACAGGCCAGTGGCATATATGGTACACTGTCCTCCCTCAACCCGTAGCTAGCTTGCCCTGGAACATCTGCGCTGTGTCATGCTCGACGTCACACCCAGGTGGCGCTCCCTCGCCATCCATTACTGTGGCAGACGGCGCCTGAGGGGCGCTGTCCCGCCACGCTGGTAATTAACCTCTGCCCCTCGTTGCGTCGGCCCGAGCCCACGTGTCCGTCCCATCCATCTGCCTGCGACGTCAGGCCACGCCACTGTTTCTCTGGAGCCCGCTGAGAGACAAGGCCGCCATCGCCTTGTTTGTGTCTGAGTGTTGTTAAGGGCAAATGACCCAAAGGGAATTCAAACTCCTTCAAACAGTTGTGGTATTTGACAGTTCTAATAGAATACTGTGCTTTGGTATTGAGGGTAATATATATATATATATATATATATATATATATAATATAATACTCACAAGCCTAGGGTAGTGTATGCTGGTCAAGTCATTATATGGCCTTCGGTGATAGTCCATTGTTTTATTTATTTATTTGTATTTATTTTTTGCTTTTAAATGGTGAAAATGTCTTTCTAAGAGGCGGGTTTGCTCCCAAGGGTGAGTGGTTGGACGACTGCTTTTACAGTCTGATAAACCAAGACGGAGGAGTCGCCGGTAACCGGGAAAGAGGACGGCCTAGCTACACACAGCGGTAAATCAGCCCAAACGTGCCCCGGTTGTTAGTCACAGATTTATTAGCTCTGTCTTAACGACGCCCTTGGCACAGCTAACATGCGAGTCGGCAGCTCGGATTCATCGCGGGCGAGGGCGGGACGAGGCACACACACAGTTGCTGCCTTCCGGATCCCTGCCTATGTCGTCGCGACGGCTGCGTGACGGGCGGCTCTGTCTGCGAATCCGGCCTCACGGGCCTGGGGTTAGACTTCATCACCTGTAGGATGGCTATACAGAGCTTTTGGGTTAATATCATTACATTGACCTTGATAACATATCACTCGCTGTCTGAGGTTATCTCTGGACTTTTCCATCCAGTGTTCAGTGCCTGTATGTTACATTGACCTTGATAACATATCACTCGCTGTCTGGGGTTATCTCTGGACATTTCCATCCAGTGTTCAGTGCCTGTATGTTACATTGACCTTGATAACACATCACTCGCTGTCTGGGGTTATCTCTGGACATTTGAGAAGTCCTTTGTTTACTGACTGTATGTTACATTGACCTTGATAACACATCACTCGCTGTCTGGGGTTATCTCTGGACATTTCCATCCAGTGTTTACTGACTGTATGTTACATTGACCTTGATAACATATCGCTCGCTGTCTGAGGTTATCTCTGGATATTTGAGAAGTCCTTAGTTTAGTGACTGTATGTAACATTGCAAAAGAAAAATCATCAACATTTCAGTAGCTAGGAGTATAAATAAGGCCTGATCATAAATTCTGAATTAGTGTTGCAATAATACATGCTAACCTGAGGTAAAAACACAGTAATTGAAAAGGTAGCTGCCATTTATGATCATTTTAATCGGCAGTTCTGCTTGTTTGATCTTGTATCTTACCTCAATATTCCTTTCAACAATAATCTTGTTTCATGGGGTTAGTACCATTACTTTGGCTTGTTATCTGCAGTTAATTACACAAGACCATGGTTTTAATATCTTAGTATCTTGTCCTAGTCATGTTTCCTGTTTTTGCCATTGCGAATCTCACTAAGACTAAGTCTGATGGCTAAGCAGAAGTTCAATGCTGTGAAAGATTGCAGATTATTGTTATTAACCTCCTGTAATTAACTTGGATACTAGCTGTATCGAATATTCCCCTCAAGACAGAAAGCGCAGCTTCACAGAGTGGTGCAAAAATATCTCTTTATTACTTTTTTCTGCGTAAAATGGGCTCCGGTATCTTAATTCATATCCTGTATTCCCTGCGCTGATATAGATGAGCTTTGCAATAATCTTTTTGTTTTCACCCAGCGTTTTATCTTCATTTAAGTGTCAGCGAAGCCGGCTGGGTTGAGATCACCTGTACTCTGCCCCGGGGCAGCCTGGGTAATTATCAAGCATGTGTGTCTGCCTCACCACCGACTGTACCCTCAGTAAAACCCCCAGTTGCTCCTGGAGAGGGGAGTGGAAACCCCCGCCCCGTTCAGACGCTCTAGATCTGAGAATGACTTTCTCATGTTCTCTTTTCAGATGTTGCTTTTTTTTTGGCACAATTTTTATTTTTTATTTTTTGCAAGAAATGCAGATAGTTCCTCCGCTGTCATACAAAGCACTGCTCAGCCTGCTTTGATGCTGTGTCAACTGTTGCTGACTCAGCAGTCTGGCAAAGTTTAGCGCGATGCTAGGAAACTCCCCACAGGCCCCCGCTCAGAAAGGCTGGGGACTGGGGCTGGACACGAGGCCCAGGACACAGCGCGAAGGCCATTAGCACGTCTGAGTGCAAGCGCAGAAAGGAAAGGGGTCTCTGCAGCCTGGCTGGGGTCTAGTCCATAGTCGTGTGGTTAAAGGGGAGACGGCTTAGCGCGTGGCTTTGTATCCTGATCTCCGGCCAGAAGCTCCTGTTGTGCATAATGAATGTAGAGCTGTGGGTGTCTGGTAGAAGTTTCAGTAAAAATGCTAAGAATAGTGTTTTTTTTTTTTTAAACGGTTTAACTGTTGCACCTGCTCCACTTTCCTGCATCCTCAGGGAACACTTGAGTTTACTCTGGAATGAAGCTGAAACTGGCTGAGCAGTCAGGCGACCTGGACGGGCTCAGAATAAGTCACTCTCTGCCAGGCTCTGCCACATGTTGTTCACCGAGCGCGTTGCCCCTATAAGACTGAAAAGCACCCTTTGCGTCCCCATTTGTAGGCCTCTGTCGCCTGGCCTCGCCGCGGGCCCTAACTGACCAGGGTCTGGGTAAGTGGTGCAGGAGGGTTCAGTGTTCTCGGTGACGTACGTCCCGTACCGACGTTCATTGCTTTGTCCTTTAGCTGGAGAACGCGTTTGCCGTAATCGCAGGGACTGGCATTTCTGTCTTTTAGACAACGGCCAAATCTCACATGGAACATCTCTTTCACACCGCTTTGAGCCTTTTGCATAATGCAGTTAGATCATTTTGTACACAGTACACAGTCTTATTTTTTTTTCACAAAGCATAACAGTCGGGGGGACAATTCAAGGTTAGAAAAGACGGCGCTTTGCTGCAGTGTTAGTCATAATAGAAATCAGCCAAAACTGGAAAGTTTCTCATCAGCAGTCTCCAGTGTGGCAGTGCCAAATGCTAAACATTGATGAATAGCACAATCTCTCGTCTTCCATGTGCAAACTGTCTTTTCATAAACCTGATTGTGTCATTATAATTATTGCTGGGAAACATAACGCCTTAATAAAAACTGAAATGAGAGCAGCAGTTAGCACATTATTTAATGTAGTATGTGAAGGACATGGGAACTAAGGAGCTGGATTGAGATTTAGAATAGTTCCAGTATACTGTTAAATTATTCAAAGGGTGTCTCTGGATGGGATTTGCACAGATAGATTGTCTCAGCCGGTATGAATTGTGACTTTGTATAAAAAGGCTGGTTCAAGGAGAGCGGAGTAATGGTAAAAATGTGGTTTATGAAAGAGAGGTGTTCCCGGGCAGGGGGGAAGGGGGCAGACAAGAGAAAGACAAATGTCTCTGTAAGATGTGACACTTGTTTAGCACAGTCAAACAACTGTTTAGCGAAACAAAGGATTTATTCACAATGTGCTAGAGTTATATGACAAAGTAATCTGATTATTACCATAACGATATAAAATAGTTATGATTTCTATTGTCTCTCTCATGTATCTATCTTTATTTTACATTGTAGGCTTGGATTTAAAAAAATAACAACACTATTGCATTATTTATTTGGCCTGGAAAGGTTTTCATCCAAAGTAAGGAACAAAGCTCTCAGTTCTACCCCACACTGATCTATAAAGCAGGTACTTTGCTCCAAGAGAGAGTCTGGCATGCATGGACCCCCTCAGCGGAGTTACAGCTGTGAGCACATCAGGCGAATCAACGAGGAAATTCAACGCGGTCGGACTCAACGCGGTCGGACTCAACACAAAAATGTGGTTTTCTCTCAACCTCAACATCTCGTTAACACTAACGCCAATGGCTTCATTGTTCGATTTCTGCTGTTATGTCAGCTACTGCCAAAGGTTTGAAGTTGAGGTTGAACGTAAGTCTACATAGTACAGTTCTGTAACAGCCAGAAAGCCAAATCAAGTCCTTCTGCAAGATGACGCAGACGTGAGGTCACCGCACAGGACTCCAGACCGCTGTGTCTGCAGACCCGAGGCTAAGTGTTAAGGGAAGGCGGTGACAAGTAGCTCCTCTGTGGGCCTTAAGTGAGCATTTACTGCCCCGGCCGGTGCCTCTGTGTCCTGGGAACGCCTCGCACGCGCTCAGAAGGACCCAGTATAATTATAACCTGTCAGGCGGTCGGGCATGGGAATGTCGGTAAGGAGCCGGGCCGGTGACCGTTCAGTTCCCTGCGGGGGGGGCTGGCGCTCTACTGCGGGAAAGCTCATTTAACCTGAATTTGCTTCCATGAAATATGCAGTTTTGTAACTGGTTTGATTGTGACGTTTTTGGATGGATACAGACGGTAGATCTGCCGAGTGAGTAAATTCTGCCGCAGCTGAATCTTTCATTTTTTAGTTTCTTCTCATGACGGCCAAAGCGGCTCAGACGGTCGCACCGCTCATGTCCATGTAATTACACATTGCCGCAGCTTTTTCTCAGGTAAGCGAGGCATGGTTTTGTAATTAGTTATGTTTCTCCTTTCCAAAAACCCCACAGACATGATACAGCTGATGGGTTGATCCCGTTTTTGTTTTGTCGCTGCTGATATTCCAATCCCGAGCATAGGGATTGGCTGCTAACCGTCCCAGGCAGGGAGTTGACACTCGGAGCGTTGCCAATAGGTTTGGTTCCATCGGCTTCTTTATCCTTGCTCCTTTCTGGCAGTGTTGGATATCTTTCCTCCATCAATTGCCCTGAAAGTTTCGATGAAACGAAGCCCTAAAAGTGTATTCAGAAAGTCCTATCACTGTAACGGTGCACCAACACAGAACCGCCTCCCAGCAGTGCCCGGCCAAATTCATTTCCACACTCTGCGACCCCCGAGGGGGTAGCGGGGCGTGGAGCTCTCTGACAGGACCACCCTTGGGTACCCCTGATGAATCAGGCTTACTGAAAATAAACCCTGGCGACGGGGGTAGCAGGAGATCTGGGCTGCACTGTGCCTTACGAGACAAACTGTGGCACGCACAGGCGTGTCTGTGCCATGTCTGTGCCGCATAGGCGTGGCTCGGATGTTTTATCAACGTTAGATAGCCGTTTGTTCACAACGAGGCTGTCGGGCCGGCGTGAAGTGATTTAGAACGTTACTGATATGTTCCGCATCTGAAGCAGGACTTTAGTATTCCGACTCGAACCCAGGGCCCTTTGAGACAGCAGCCAAGAGGAGAGTGATGAGTGATTAAAAGGGGACGTGTTCTCTTCATCCTCCAAGGAAGCACGCCACAAAGCCAAATCACTACCCCTATGAGACGGCGTTGTCTCCTCCATCCTACGCAAGCTAGGGCTGGGAAATTAACCTTTCATGCGACTATTACAATCACTGTAATCTACCTATAGGTTGGTGAGTTTAACTTTCTCCTACGTCTGTTTTATTGGGTAGCTCTAAGCATAGGGCCGTGCATTTATACAAGGCACCAGATTGTAGTGTACCACCGTATTTGACTATGTCGGCGCTAATGTACTTCACTGCTTTGCAGGACATAAGGTCACTTAAGCCCTGCTCTGTGTCCGTTTCATGTTTGTTGGACCCTTTCTTTTTGTTTACAGCATATACGTTTTGAGATTAGAGAAAGTTTACATTTTTAAGTGTGGGTGCTGGCTTGTGTGACTTGCTTTCGGTTTGCTGCAGTAACACATTACATGCACCGTGGGTTTCTTCGCTGCCCGACTCACACCTTTGGATTGCACGCTTCCCCTGCCATTGAAAGGACAGTAATCTCCCGTTCAAAGTTAAATTCCCGCATCGGTGGAGTTCGTCACGGTTCTGCTCTGCACCCAACCGTGACCTTTAGGGAAGGTAAAAAAAAAAATATTCTCCCTCATAGGAATCGGATGCAGGTAACCGTGGCATCCAGGAACCGGGGTCTTTTACTGGAGCCAAACTCAGTCGTTCCAGCACTTTGTTTTTGTTATTAGGTTTCAGTGGATCTGCAGACTAGTAGTGCAAAACTGACCCCCTAGTGTCAGATCTGAACTTGTGGTCACGTGAGTGCACCTTAAAGCTGCTTTTTTTTATCTAACTCTGCTAAGACTCTGCTATATATATATATATATATCTCAATATCTCAATATGAGAAATATTTGGTGGAACTTGACTTGTAATTCACCGTGGGAGATCCCATCCCAGGATTATAAAACCCATCAGGCCAGGGAGATTGCTGCAGCTGGAGAACAGATTGGAGCCCAGTGGCGGAGCCGTAACCCGTAAAGCGAGGCCCGAGGTTGCATAAGTGTCCTTGAGAACCAGCTCAGGTGGCTTGGGAGCTGGACTCAACATCATTTTTTTAAAGGGTCCATTATGAATCTTTTTTTTTCTTTTATTTCTTTTTATAGACTTCTGACACACTGACAAAGTTTATATTTCTACCGCTGAGTCGTACTGTCTGTAATAAGATGGTGGTAGATGGTTGTTACTGTGACTCCACAGTAATCCCAGTTCTATTTTTCTTCACTGTTGCCCATGTCAAACATTAATATTTAATTAAAGGGGTTTGTATTATGCTTTTTATCAGCACACAACATATTTAAAAATTTAACGACCGTCTTAAATCACAGTGTCTTCTGTTGTGTTACACACCGTTGGTTCACTGCGACGTCACTATTATGCCATTTAGGTTTTTAAAAAATTTCTTATGTCTTATTAGGATGATTGATTGCTATGACCTGGATGTAATTAGAGTATATTACAGACATTATTGTTTTCCCTCATTATTAAATTAGATGGGTGTTTAAACTGAAATCCTTAATAAAGATTAATCAATTTGCTGCTTGCATATTAATGCAGCATTATAGATTTAATTATCCCAGTGGTATTCAGTTAGAATTTGTAATGAATGCATTTATTATAATATAGCTTGACCATGTTTTATAATGTGGTGTGCGGCCTTTTTACGAGATACGGGTTGTGGAAGAAAATGGGATCTTTTGCCCTTGTTAAGAATAATATTATACTGTAGCTTTTCGTAAGGTAAGGTTTGCAAAGGGCAGAGAATGGCCATTCTTTTAGGATGGAATGCAATAAGTTTTCTTATAATAATTGTGCATCGAACATAGAGAATGTTAATGTTGAATTGCCTAATAAAATCAATTTATGACACTCCAAAACTCAAATGGGATTCAATTATGAACTCATCTTCAGTTAAGTCTCAATTTCTTTATGATCACGGAAGTGCTTTCCAAATGGTAGGCTTGTTAGAGAAGGAAGCTAATGGGACATTAATGCTGATGGCTGAGTCTGCAGCGCACGGAAGCTGGTGACCCAAGGTTGGCAAAGTGTCAAGGAGGCATCCGGCAGGTGGGATGGGGTCTCTATGGGGTCGCTGTGGAGGGACCCAGACCCTGCTAGACCCAGGAGAGGCGGCCACAAGCATCTGCTACCGACCCTCCCCACAGGCCTCTGCGTCTCCCGTGTCCGTCTGTCTGTGTCTCCCCCCGCCCTCGCCCACAGGGGGAGAGGTGACCAGCTGGTGCAGGAAGCGGACTGTGCCCCTCGGGGGCAAGGCCCATCCGTGCACTGAGAGCGATGTGGCCGGGGTCAGTGTGGCCTGGATCCCAGGGGACGTCTCCTTGGCATTACCCTAACCCTCGTCCCGGGCAGCGTCTGTCTCTGGCCATCTGGAAGGCTCTCGGAGAAGCCTCCGGAACCCAGCGTGGAGCCCATTTGCCCCCCCCCACGGGACCAGCATGCTGCTGTTTCTCGAAACTTTTCATCTGCGTTGTTATCACGTCCGCTGGAAGGGGCCACGCCGGGGCATCGTTGTGAGAGCAAAGTTCCTAGGTTCATTAAGCGGTCAGGATACGTTCCGGTCACAGCTGGCCAGCGATGGGGACAAAAGGTCAGGGTCACAGACACGTAGTTGCAGCCAGGTTGACCTATCGTGACCCCACGCGTCACCTGCATGCTGAGGTGCACTCTGGAAGGTGGGGCTATGCGGCATCCTCTCCTCTCATTGGCCGAGTCGTATTGTGAAGCAGATAGGCAGTGATGCGATATGATAAGGATCTCTCCGTGGGAAGAACAGTCATTAAACAGTAAAGGAAGGGGAAAGGAGTTTGCCCAATGATGTTAGCCGGGTTCTATGAGTGACAGGTGGCAGAGGCGAGGTGTAATATTTGTTTTTACCCCAGTGAACCGTGGGCTTGTCCTCAAAGTTTCTGTCTGGGGCTTACTAACATGTGAATTATTACGTTATAGTTTGGTTACCTTTTGACTGTAGTTTTTATTGTGGAGATTCTCAAGAGATTATTTCTAAACATAATTTGAAAGAAAAAACTTAATATAACAGATCTAGGTTGTTCAGCCATCGTTGTAATATTATACGAGTAAACGGCACGCGGAGGAAAACAATTAAATGATAAATTTAGAATGCACAGTAATGTTAAAAACATTTTGTGAAGTCCAGATCCTTCTGGATGCTTCGTAATTAAATTGAGTTTATCATAAGCGTGACGGGGAACGCTGCATCCGGAAGTTGTGTTGCCAATTTTGCGTCTTCGTCTCTGTGTATGGTTTTAAATATGCCATTTTTGCCGTGCTCAATAAGGTGTGATGTTTTCTGAGTGACAGGAGTGGCTGGGTCGAAATCGACCCAATTAGTCTCCAGAGTGTTAAGAAAGTAGTCCAAATGTAACCCAGACACAGTACTAGGCTTCTTCAGCCGTCAAATGACTAAGTTGGCATCCTCTGTTGTGCCTGCATCTATATAGCAATTATAGATGAATGGCCCTGGTACGGGCCCCTTCCCTTGGCAGTCCGATTATAATGAGAAGCGTAAAGAAACGAGCAGTCAAGAAAAGCTACAGTGACAGTTTTTGGTAACGGATGGCGGAATAAAACCGCCTATTTTATGTGGAAAGAAATTCTTTTGGGGGGGGGGGGGGTGCATTCAGGACAGTGGATGGACGAACGCAAGCAGTTAGCAAAAACGATTTAGCTTTTAACGATTGTTTTTAACCAAGAAGGGATTTGATGGTGACGGTCTCCTTCTCAAAATTTCAGTTAAGCACGCTCACATGATGTTTTACTCCAGATCCATGTCTTGTTACACCTATGGCCATTATCCTCAGTCGTATCAACAGGGCTTAGTTTGTTTTCCAGGTCCAGTGAGTGCTAAAAGGTCAATTTAGCTGGCTCGAGGCGGCCCAGTAATTGAAACTTGGCTATCTGGGTTTTAACTCGAGCCAGATTTATGTAGCCAGGACATGTGCTCATGTGCGTAGTTCTTAAAAAGGCAGAGGTGGCGAGTAAGGAAACCATGTGATGTTGGTAACAAAAGGAAGAGTTTGCAATGCGCTTCCCTGCTATAGCAAAGGAACACAAGAGAAACTATGGCAACAATAAAAAAAGAGGGGTGATGCAAAGGAAGGTAATATAGGGTTATGGTTAGCCATGAAGGTGAACAGAGACTTTCTCCCCCTCCTAAGAGCAGCCAGACCAATGAGGGCGAGTCTACTCACACCGTTGGTTTATGTGTGTCTGTCGGAGCGTATGTCTGTCTGAGGATCGCATTATGTAAGGCTTTACAGTACTCACACGTTGGTTTATGTGTGTCTGTCGGAGCGTATGTCTGTCTGAGGATCGCATTGTGTAAGGCTTTATAGTACTCACACGTTAGTTTATGTGTGTCTGTCGGAGCGTATGTCTGTCTGAGGATCGCATTGTGTAAGGCTTTATAGTACTCACACGTTGGTTTATGTGTGTCTGTATGAGGATCGCGTTGTGTAAGGCTTTATAGTACTCACACGTTGGTTTATGTGTGTCTGTCGGAGCGTATGTCTGTCTGAGGATCGCATTGTGTAAGGCTTTATAG
>JAOYSI010073636.1:0-19618 GCA_025775065.1 Hiodon alosoides
AACGGGGAGTGAAAAAGAGAGAACGGGGAGTGAAAAAGAGAGAACGGGGAGTGAAAGTGAGAGATAGGGGAGTGAAAGTGAGAGAACGGGGAGTGAAAAAGAGAGAACGGGGAGTGAAAAAGAGAGAACGGGGAGTGAAAAAGAGAGAACGGGGAGTGAAAGTGAGAGAACGGGGAGTGAAAGTGAGAGAACGGGGAGTGAAAAAGAGAGAACGGGGAGTGAAAAAGAGAGATAGGGGGCGAGAAAGTACTGGTCAGTGACAGTACATGAAGGCCACAACTCACCAGCTGGATGTAGAACTGACGGATCATCTCCACCTGCAGGTTGACTATGTCCCTGTGACAGGAGTCCCTGTCAAGGCCGTGATGAGACAAAACGCGAGACCCTTATTGAATAGTACTGACAATTAAGGACGCTTGCAGTAACAAAGGTACATCACTGGAGCATCAGTCCAGAACCAACTGCATCGCACCTTAATTGAATATAAAACAGCAATGACTTCTACTGACACCGCAGAGAGAAAGAGAGGTTTCCCCGTGAACGCTGAGCTCCGATGCCCCTTTGTGGACCCACCTGAAGTCCTCCAGCGCCTCGTGGATCATGTTCCGAATGAAGTGGATCTGCAGGGACGAGAGAGGAACTCCGCCCCCTTCCCCTCCGACTGTTTGTAAGATCCGTTCTGACAGGGAATTAGCCACGCCCGCCACACCTGCCCCCCACCACAACACACACACAGACAGACAGACAGACAGACAGACAGACAGACAGACAGACAGACAGACAGACAGACAAAAACAGCGTTTAGGTTACATCATCCGAACCAGGTATGTTTGTTTGTTAGGCGGCACCTGTGGACGTACCCGATTCCTTGTGTGCAGCGTTGGGGGCCCCATTCACGGGCGTGTCGTATGATAGATGTGCCACCACCTCCCTGCCGTCCCTCACAGGGGGCTGAGGGGTACAGAAAGGGGCTCCGGAATGGGTGGGTGTGACCTGGGAGGAAGCGGGCGTGGCTTGCTTATTCAACTCCGAGCCAAGGACACCAGTCTTCTCTTTATCCCCCTATGAAACAACGGGCAGATTAGACAACATTAATACAGATACCCTCTATCAGCCGCCTTCCTCTCCACCCAGAGACACCTGTTGCCGGCAAAAAAAACACCGCACTCGGTGAAGGTCAATACGAACGGACCAACCCGCTTGCCGTCCTGCGCGGCTGCCTGCACGAGGCCCAAGGGGGACGTTTCTTCCTCCCTGATTGGTGGAGGGGTTTGGAAGACGGGCGTGCCCAGAGTGGTCCTGCGGTGCGTGCTGCTGCTGGAATACTGGGACAGGAAGTCCAGCTCTGGACGCACAAGGGAGAGAACTCAGACATCTCTGCACAGCACTGGTGCCCTTCACTCAACGAGCACGCTAAACAGCTTTCCCCCTACAATCTCTATTTAGGTTTTCTGTTTATCTCTGTATAGAGCCTTGCGGGAACCTGTTTCTTAAAAAAAAAAAAAAGTATCATATTAATAACATTTGATTGAATGAATACTGTACACACGGGACACACGCCACTTTGTACACACTGAACTAGAGGTCTTGACAGGTCCACTTACCCTGAACACGTCACGGGTTGGCTCAGGAAGTGGTCACTAACCACTCACGCATGCGGAAAGTAGTTACAGTAATGTACAAACTGTGTGCGCAAGACGCTCGACGCTGTACACACAACATATGCAAGACGCTCGACGCTGTACACACAATATATGCAAGACGCTCGACGCTGTACACACAACATATGCAAGACGCTCAACGCTGTACAAACAACATATGCAAGACGCTCGACGCTGTACACACAACATATGCAAGACGCTCGACGCTGTACACACAACATATGCAAGACGCTCAACGCTGTACACACAACATATGCAAGACAGCCAGCGCACTGAACACGCTCAACGTAGCGCGAGAGCGCTAGCTGGTCGGCCTCCCACGGGTCATTTGGGCACGCCGTCTGTGTGTGCGTTGCCCTTGGAGATATGGGCTCTGGCCAAGCACTTAACGCTAATAACTCAACACTTAACACGTACCGTCTTTTCTCTTCCCACTGGCAGGGTCTGCACTTAGCCTGAGCCCCTTGTATTCTGAAAACAAAGCCACAGAAATAGGGATGGGTGTGGACACTTTGCTCAGACAGGCGGGACACACTGGGCCTCATCTGAGCGGCGCCGGTTACGGCCGGACCAGTGGGCGGGCAGGCTCACCATCTCGGACCGGGGAGAAGACGTCCAGGCTGTTACGCCCCACGCCACTGAACTTGTCCAGGCTGGGGAGGCGGTCCGCGTTGCTCCGGTTGACGTCGTCCACGCTGGTACCTGCACGGACGCGGGTAGCCCGGAAACAGGACAGGTGACTGATCTGCGCCTTATCTGCCAGAAAACCGTCTACGTGCGACTGCTTTTACACTGACAAGTGAGCTTGCGGCTGGAGAAAGGGTAGTAACTAAGTAAGCAATGTTAGCTAAAAAAGCAACCTGCAGATTGGGCCTGACTCTCCCCTATCTCCACAACAGGCTGTTCCGGGACAGCCAGAGGGGTCGGTTGGGGTTGCAGAGGCGCAGGGGTTGACAGGGCAGTTGATGAATGTGGAAGGGGCGGGTTGGCGAGGGCAGATGGAGCTCCAAGCTTCACCGAGGTCCTCTTACTGGACTGGGTCGAGGAAACTTTACTTGACTGCAAAAAAAACCACGAAGTTTGTATAAAAAGACTGTGACATCCGCAGAGAGACGCTTAAAGCAGAAGTCAGTTGCCTGGGTCAGCTACAAACAGACCAATCAGAAGCGTGCGTAATCCTGTTTTTTTCCACTGACGCTTCTGCTTGCCATTTTCATGCACTAGATTTTGAAAACAAGCAGATTCGGGCCGCAGCAAAGTGCATGCGTCAACCGTCATCTGATCGGACGCCTCCGTACAGCTGAAATTTCAAGCGTGCGTTCGAGACCAAAATGTTTTACAGCAGATAAGCGAACTTGGCCAAAAGCAGACACCCAAGCAGTGCAGAGGGGAAGTATAGACCCTGAAACATGAGTACAGGAAGATAAAGAATCACAATAACAAAGTGGGGCAGGCCCCAGAAATCTGCGCTGGTTTCCATCATCCGGCGATAATATGTACACACAGAACTGTTCCTTCTGACTAGTGGAAAACTAAGCTCACGCTACAGAACAGAACGGAACGGAACGGAACGCTTCCCAGAACGGAACGGCACGGCACAGCGGTGGAAAAAGGGGAATAAGGTTCTCTGAGTGGAGGTGGGCGGTACCTTGGGGTGAAAGGAATGAGAGTGCTGGAAACGGAGACAGGTGACCGAGGTCTTGTGCGCAGCAGCGGTCTTGACGGGGGAACTCAGGTTTCGCAGGTCGTACAGGTAAACCCTCCCCTGGGTGGAGCCCACAGCCAGCCCCGCCCCGTCCGGCGTGAAGTCAATGGCCGTCAGCGGAGACTCGGCGCGCATGCTGCGCAGGACACTGGGCAGACACACAATCACATGACTGCACCCGCCCAATCACATGACTGCACCCGCCCAATCACGACCAACACTCAACTCAGCTGACGACAGTTAAGCCAGAAGTTAAAACAGGAAATGATCCTTTACAAGTGTACACAACCATGGGCAGCCACTTGTAAATGATAAAAATAATGATCATAAATATTAGGACTTTAAACATCTTCAAATGAAACAGAAAAAACGTTTAAATAAAAAGTTTATGTACTGCATTACATGGCTAGGGTTAGGGTAGGTTAGCCAGCATAAGACCAGTCCTCTCCAGCCCCTGCCCCAGTCCCTGCCCACGCCCCTGGAGAACAGGTCTACTCTCTTCCACTTACATCTTACTGGAAGTGTCGTAGCAGATGATCTTCTTGTCCAGGCCCACCGTGACAAAAAGCAGGTCGTTGGCGGGGGAGAAGGCCAGCCCGGAGGCGGGGGCTTTATGCGCCCCCTCGAACATGTGCAGTTCTTTCTGAGTGTTGCCGTCCCACAGCACCACGGTCCCGCTGTCCGACACGCTGCCCAGCAGAGACCTCTTCACGTAGGAGTACTTCAGGTCGTGGATGGGCTGAGAGAGGGAGCCTGGAGCCGTCAGACTCCAGACGGACGCGCGCAGACACGCAGGAGAAGGGCTTACGTTTTGCAGGGCTTATACTCACGTGGTCGGGGCCGTGTCCAAAAGGTTTGCTGGACAGATTGGTGGTAACGCTATGCAGCACAATGTCTCCGCTGGTAGAGCCAGAAGCGATGTAGCTATCGCTGCCATTGAAGGACACGCAGGTGACTTCCTCCTTGTGGTCCTGGCGGAGAAAAGAATGAACAGCGAGACAGGGGTTACCATAGGCCTATGTATTCCAGTGTGGCCCCGCAGTCTCTTACAAAGGATTATGGGTGAACTGAAGGAGGGGTGCGGAGCAGAAAGAGCAGCACAGGTTTCAGGGAAGGTGGTTGTGCCAGGCGTCCGTCTCAAGGACACGTGCAGGAGAGGTCCGGGCACGCCCCCCAGCACCGGCTGAGGATTGGGGTAATTATGAACAGAATTTAACAGCCTGTGATCCCTCAGTAGACGGTGCTGGAGGTCGGGAGAGGAGCCGGGCAAGAGAACGTCGTCTCAGACAGGAGAGGCAAAAAGACTGGCGAACGGAGGCGGTTTACGTCACTGACAGTTACATTGGGGTTTTCCATCATCGTGTTATTTTACTTAGTTCTGTTTGGGGTGAACCCGTTCTGGTTTACTTACAGCGGCTAAATAAAGCACCGGCGAGAGAGCCGGAGAAACAGGAAGTGTTTGTTTTGTCCGATTATTTCCCAGCCGAGCGTGTCGGCGCGCTACAGCGGTCAATAGGGGGTGCGGGTACCTGGAGGGTGCGGTGCAACTTCTTGGTCTTCAGGTCCCAGATATTGACCGTGCCGTCTAGGCCTCCACTCACGAGGAACTGCGACGTGGAGTTGAGGCTGACGCGGGTCTGCTTTTTCTGTAGGACACAAGAGAACCGTGAGAACCGACTGGGGAGCGAAGAACGGGCTCACTGAGAGGGCGACCACGGATCACGCGAGCAGGCGGCCCGTGAACTCACCCCCTCTGCGAGTTCCACCAGGGGGATCGGGGTAGCCTTCAGACTGGACACCACCAGCTTGTCTCCGCTGCTGCTGGCGCTGACTAGATACTGATCTGGGCTGAGAGTGAAGGCAACCACCAACCAAATACACAGGCCTAATTTGGATATATATATATATTTTTTTAAACGCTCTGGCCTATTAAACCAACCACCCCAACAAACTAACCTGTGTGAATGGTTTAAAAGGCGATACAATCCACACCATGGACTGTGTTGCCTTTTAAACCATTCACACAGGTTAGTGGTGTGGGTTGTGTATGGTGATTCAACTGATTTAGGAGAGTGGGAATGTTACGGACGGGGTTTTTAAACGTTCAGCTTTGGTCACGTGACGCAGTCGCATGACGTGGCTTTGGCAGCCAGGGTACTAAAAGCGGCTCTTCCACGGGAAACGGAGAGAAAGAGGAAACAACCAGGCCGGTTGGAAGTTAGTTCGAATCCTCGCGCTCTGAGCCACTTCTCGGTACGCCTGCTATGAAGGCGCAGTGGAGAGTGCCTATTGGAGGACTGTTTTATAGACTTTTTTTTTGAGAGATTTTTTTGTGGTGCCACCGAGAGATGACTTTGATTCATATGGTAGTTCTTTGATTATCTTTTCTATGAACACTATTGGCTGGACTGGTATTGCCAGAACCGGAACGTTCTGTGCCCGCGTGTCTTTTTTTATTAATTTTTTTGGACAGCAGGCTTGTTCATGCAGTTCTTTCAGTTTTGAAAACAAAACTACCAATAAGCGGACCTTAACGCTGCTGGGCAGGTTCTGGACTTGGAAGAGCGCAGAAGTCGCGGGACGGGAGAGTGCCTGTAGTCACGCCAAGCTCACTTCTGTTCCGTTTACCCTTTACGTTCTGTTTAGTTGTGGAGCTGCCTCGCAATTAAGTTTAATTGTGATTTTTCTTCACTTTCACCCACAGCGCATACGCATCGTGTTAGGCCCCGCCCCCCTAGTTTTTTTTGCCGGGGAGCTAGGGGACAGGCCGTAACAGATACGGAGATGGTTTTAGGGGCTGTGAACCCAGAGGATACTGTTGCTGCTCCAACAGACTCGAGACACCGGATGCCGGAGACTGTGAGGATTGAACTGCTCCGACACTGTCAAAGAGGTCGAATTCCAGATCTTCACGTCGTCTCCTGACGACACCAGCCGCGTGACCTCGTCCATGGCAACGGCTGAGGAGACACAGGAGCAGGTGTCAGAAGCGGCTCATGATTCAAAAGTCAGGTGATCCCCAGCTAATCCCAGTGGAGTAAGCTGCAACAGCGTGAGGTTTAGTTAGCGCCATTTAGACATTTATAACAGTTTCCGTATGTAAAATATACAAATCGCATCTTCCTGAACCAGACATATGATCAATACATCCCATATTCAAGGGAGCGAGTTACACTGTACTGTGGTCAGCATAAGCCTTCAATTTACAATGACTGCCTCTTATTAGCTCAGATATAGTTATTAGACTGGAGACCAGAATCTAATCTAAGCACATTTCAGAGACGTGTCCTTTGTGGCAACTAAATGGAAGTACACACAGTGAACCTGCTAGTCTAAAACCAGTTTGTTTTATCAGTTCAATCCAAATATATATATATTTTTTGTCATGAAAATAGGCAAAAATGTATTGCAAAAGCATAACTAACATTTTTTTTAAACATCAACTAAAAAAGCAGCATGAACAGAACCTCCAAGGAATCATCAACATTACCCCCAATTCATACATCCATACACACACACACGTAAGCATATATCTATGATTTAATGGTTGTCTTCACACCGTCCCTCAGGTTGAGAGACAGGTTGTCCTCTCCCAACAGGATCCTGTTTCTCTGAGTCAAGGACAATTGTAAACTGGATGATCTGACTTCGAAATTTTAGGGAGGTATTTGTCCCTCTGCAGATAGTGCTTGGGGCAGGACAAGCTTGCAGTGGTCACTGAGTCTGTAATGTCTTTCTTTATAGCCAAGCAGTGGTCACTGAGTCTGTAATGTCTTTCTCTATAGCCAATCAGTGGTCACTGAGTCTGTAATGTCTTTCTCTATAGCCAATCAGTGGTCACTGAGTCTGTAATGTCTTTCTTTACAGCCAATCAGTGGTCATTGAGTCTGTAATGTCTTTCTCTATGGCCAAGCAGTGGTCACCAAGTCTGTAATGTCTTTCTCTATAGCCAAGCAGTGGTCACTGAGTCTGTACTGCCTTTCTCTATGGCCAGACAGTGGTAACTGAGTCTGTAATGTCTTTCTCTATAGCCAAGCAGTGGTCACTGAGTCTGTACTGCCTTTCTCTAAGGCCAGACAGTGGTAACTGAGTCTATAATGTCTTTCTCTATAGCCAAGCAGTGGTAACTGAGTCTGTAATGTCTTTTTCTCTATGGCCAAGCAGTGGTCACTGAGTCTGTACTGCCTTTCTCTATGGCCAAGCAGTGGTAACTGAGTCTGTACTGCCTTTCTCTATGGCCAGGCAGTGGTCTGTATTTCGTTAAGGTTTGTCTTTGTTTAGGATCTTTTACGCTGACATGATATTGTGCCAGTGAACACCCCCTGTTCAGGGCTCTGTAGCATTCAAATTTGTGACTTGGTCAATGTTCAGTATATGTACTTTTGAAGTATGCATCAATTATTTTATTTTTGGGTAATGTTGCCTTGCAGTTGTTTCTGTGCCAATTGTTCTAGGGGGTCTCTCTCTGAGTAGAGCTGGTTTCTCTGGAATGCTTTATTTTGGTAGGAGTGTGGATCTGCCTAAGCTAGTTTTATCTGTATTTATTCTTGCCCAATATAGTTGCTTGGCTGCCCTTTTTTAACTGTTGATCTAAGCATAGACATTCTTCTGTGTGCACTGAATGAGCCATTGCAATGAACACGTTTGCAACATACAGCAACATAACCAAAGTGTTTTTGTTTTTAAATCAAAATATGGCTCAAGAGAAAGAAAACGAGCGGTATGAGGCAGACAACTACTGAAGTTTTGAAGTTATCCTACTTTACTCGGCCTCAGAAAAGAAGAGACCATTAATTACCGAATGTGTAGAGTTATTTGAGTAATAGCTGAATTACCGACGTCAACAGTAGTTTTCTATTTTAAAATATAACCAAATTTCCATCACTCATACGCAAAACATTTTGTCGTGGAAAAATACATATCGACAGCGACATATATAATCGGGGTTCATTGGATCCAGGGAAACGTTCTCTCAAACAATAATTAATCATCTTAAAAACGAACATGAAATCTTATATTAAGATTAGTTGTAAAACTCTAGCTACCTGGCTAGAAGCTAATTACACTATTCCGAATAGTTTTTGACACCGTTAGTTACTTCCAACCTAGTTTGCATTCACCGTGGGTAACTTAATAGACTTATGTCGACATCTCAATAAATCGCCCGAGGACATTTTGTATTTGACTCCATTTTCATTTGGGCAACGGCACTGTAGACTACTTTCTGATTACTACTTTTATAGCGAATTAGCTTTTGTAGCTAGGTGACACAACGTTGGTGTCAATTGAAATGGCTAACGGGTTAGCTAAATGATAGAATCTCAACTTACTCCGTTTTCAGCAACCTGACCCTGGTTCTCCGTCAACTATATACAGTGTAGTCTACCCCCTTTGTTGTCCCCAGGTGAACCTAGGTTGACTGCATCAGCTTCAGACTTTATAATCGCTTCTCCACTGCTACCCTTAACATCACAACAAAGTTTTCTGACGCTTAAAGAATTTAGGCGCCTGTTGCGCGAGAAATCCGTAGCTACGGTAAGTGAGCAGGGCCAATCCCAGGAACCGTGAAAGTCAATTGAGACAACCTCTGACTTAGAGTAACTAGGACAGCACTATATGGTCCGGCAGGTCTTAGAGATCTTATTTACGTTGACTCCAAACCGCCAACTATCCAAATAATTTCCACAGAATGCAATCACGCTAAGCCAATAAATTCTTCTGGAAAAATACTGTTTTTAGGTTCCCCGCAATACTCATTTTCATGCCTAGTCCCAGCATTGCCTTCCGCCACTGCAACCCTGTTTGCCAGCCCTGTTTTAAGGAATGGAAATTAACCATCCCTGCTTTGGACTAATCGGTGTGTTTGATTTTCAAAAGACGTTATAATTAACGTGGTTGTTTTTGCATTCTGCTACGTCAATGGTTAAGTTACATTCGTATCTTGCGGGTGTCAAACATTGTTTTAATATAACGGGAAAAAAGCCCCCACACACGCACACACAAACACACACATCCAGATAGATAGATGACTACCTGCCAACAGAATAACAACAGACTATACACGGAATATAATTTTTAAAAGTAAGAATTTCATCAAAAATAATAATGGTTTAAATTATTCAAGGTGAGCAGCAAGTATGTCAATGCGTGGAGGTGTCAATCAGCTGTCCGACATTTGGCCGAAACACTTTTACGGCAACACTGATAAAACTTTTACGGCAAGTTATTTAGTCCTCTCGTTTTCTAAAGTGTCCATTATTTATTTTTGTTCATCGAATGCATTATTTATAACACAACTCCTGTAACTGCCTGGTAATTCAAGTATTCCTATTTGATGAATCGTCTATCACTATGTGTTGTTGTAGAACCCCCCAAAAAAAAATTTTTTTTTTTTGACACACTAACCACAGGGGTTTCTCACGGTTTTGTTAATGTTATTATTTTTTTTTTTTTGTTATTTTGTTATTTTGTCCTTCATGGAGGAGAAAAACAGCTCTAGAAAAACAAAAAGTACACAGACAAGGACAGCGCGTACAGCGTACAAAGCCCTGGAGATCACACGTGTTCTGATTTTAAGACGTATATTATTTCTCACGGAAGTAGTTCTATTCAGAACGACATCACAACAACCTTCAACAAGGCAAAGTGGGATCACATTTTTTAATTGTTCCGCCTTTGTTATATTTATTATTACATGTTTTGATATGTTGTTGTGAAACTCGTGGGGGGTGGGGGGGTCAGTGAAAATGATTTTTGAATACAAACCACTATGTGCTGCATGGGTACCATGCATCTTCTGTTGCTATGCTAGTGCTCGATGATCAGTCTCTAAGAAGAAGTCCCTTCCAAGCAGGTAGCACCATAGAGGACCTCCAGGCACTATTTTTCCGCCTGTAACGGTATCAGCCCGTGTCCTTCACCCCCTCCGGTACAAGGTGGAGCACCAACAATAGCCGCTCATGGATCCTGTATGACTGTCCTTCACAGTGTGGATAAGGACTCGTGTCCAGGCCTTTCCAGAAACTACTTCAGAAAGCAGGTCCAGAATTGCCTAAGAGTTGATGAACTGACATTCTGGTCTGTTGGGCACAACCCAGCGAGGCCTGTGTACCACAAAGGCTGAGTGAAACGATTGCCAATCCTAATCACACATCCTGCCATAGCTGCAAGAATTATTTCAGCTTCACCTGTTCCCCGAAAAACGGAATTCCATTGCTAAGAAAGTTATAAGCCGATCCCTTCAGCCCAGGCACCACACATGCCCCTGCATATCAGAGAGGCATGATTGTGTTCTGCATATGACAACCCAAAGCCCTGGAGCAAACCAACAAAGAAGTAACGAGCGAATTAACCTGCATCGGGATCCCGAATCCACAGGCTATGTTTGGAAAGCAGGTTAAAGGGACGGCAGATATGATGGAGGAGACTCAGCTGGGGGGAAAGGCTAAACCACCTGATCGGTGAAGGGAGAGCAGACTGAAGGAGCAAGTTAATAAGGCATGATGGAGGTTTCCAGTTACAGGTCAGCGGTGTTGTTTGCAGAATAATAGGCTTCGCCCAGGGATTTTGACTGGGTTACGATTTCACATTTGACTACAGCTCGCCCCACCTTGTTTTGGCATGCTAACGTGCCTAATAGTAGCTAGTAAGAGGAATAGGAATAAAAGAAAGTGAACCGAACTTTTGCACTAAAGCATATGTGTTTTAGCGGAAAATGTTTTGGGATGTTTTGGATAAATATCATTTTGACATTTTGTAAATGAAAAAAGGCGGACGACCTCGGGGTTCGAGCAGGACACACTTTTCTGTGAGTGGTGCTGCCGTAACAACTGTCTGTGGCTCGGAATCGCTGTCTGTTCAGATTTCGACCTCGGGCAGTTGAGATACTCCTTTTAAATAGCGGGGCAGATTTTAATCATGCAAATGCATCAGACAGGTTATAAATACCTCCAATTTTACAGGACACATTGCCTTGAGCAGTTTAAGGGAGATTTTGAGGAACACAGGCTTTTGTGTCCACCTCCATAGATGTTGCTTTGGTAAAAAGAGAAGCACAATCTTGTGAGGTTTGACAGGCAAAGCTGATTTTAACATTAAAGCATTCTCATTGGAGTCACATAAGCCTACATGTGTATTACAGATATAAACGCAGAGGCAGATAATGCCTATTCACGTTGACTAAATATGACCTACACAAACCCCCAGTATTATTCTTGTACCTGCTATTGCAGTACACTGGATCCATCCAGATACAGTGGTGGCCTGATTGACCGCTTCGTGGCACCTTGTCCCTGCCCTGACTGTAGCTTGATCCACCTGCAGACTCTGCAGTTTTTAAACCCGTTTTGAATACCATTTGTTCTCATCTCTTTCTCTAATTACTACCCTTGCCTGTTCTGGTACGTCGTCCTGGTTAATGTCAAAGCTATTATTATATTATCGAATTGCGTGTTGAGTTAAAAATATTGACGAGGAGGTTGAAACTGTAGAGGAATGTTTCAGGCATGGGACTTACTATCTGGGTGCTCAGGAAAAAACCAACCCAAGGCCAGTCAGGATAAGCTGCCTGAACAGAGACAGGATGAAGGATAAAGTACAAACGGAAGTGCCCAAAATATCAAAAAAGGGATATACATTCATCAAGTAAATATTGAGTAGATACAGCATACCGGGCCCGTAATTTCAATAATGTGTGGGTGGAATGCACATAACTATTAAATTGTCCATAGACCAACATTCAGTCATAGATGGTTTAATACGCAGCCAAAAATATAAACTTGTTTTGTTAAGATAGGGCCGTGGTCCAAGAGAAGAATATCCTTTAATGAGGTTAGGCTGGAACAGATAAGTACAACATCCAATAGGGTAATTATACCATCCCACTGTTTAAAAAATGTGTACTGCGTACTGTAGTGCACCTGGCACTGAAGTGATAACATAAGGGGTGTTACAGCCTGTCAAAGCAAATAACCCCTGAACAAAAACACCATTTGGGGTACAGGTGATGTTCAGCCTCTGAACAGAAACAAGTGGCCAACACAACAAAGCCTTTTCTGGCTAAGAACTAAAGAACTCTAATAAGCTCTACTGTCTCCCGTTTAAAAGTCTGTATCGGGACTGCCTGAGTGCGGTCTTTCTTAAGTGCCCCACAGTCATGTCTGTCAGTCTATAAAAGGGGCTGACAGTGGCCGCGGACGTGTTTGGGAGGGTTCTGTCCCCAGAGCGAATCTTGACCAATAATTTGACCTTGGTTATTCTGTCTTTTATTCAGTATTATATTCACAACAAAACAACGTGATTTCCTTATTTTCACTCAAGATTATCCGATGTCACTATGTTCAACGCAATAAAAATGCACGAAAAAAATATATATCGTTTTTGTTTAGTAAATAAACGAACGTTCATTTAAATGTACCTTTAAAAATTATGATTTAAGTAGACATTGAAAGTGTGACCGTGGTGCACAAATCCAGCTTCCTCTTTTTGCACCAATAATTTTCTCCAGCTTGTAGTCATATGTAGTTACTGTGCGGTTACTGTGCGGATACTGTGTACATACAGCAGTGAGCAATGATCGAAGTTTCTCGGAAGCAAAGCAGTGATTTAAATAGTATGCAAAAGGACTACGCTGCCGGAGAAAATTGGGGAAAATGGGGTTTCGCTAGTTTGGGGAAGGAGCAGCCTTTGTCATTTATCCCCTCGTGGCTTCACAGAAAGAATAGTGAAAATTTTAATCCGTTTTTCAAAAACTGTCCGTAAATATATTCAGTACTTTCAAGTTAAATATATTCAGCATCTGTTTTACAGTGAGACAATAGAGCTGTACTGCAAATAATGGTCGCTAGTACTAGAATGGTTTTGCCTATTGAGTAATACCTATTGATATTACAAACCTGAAGGTGGTTTTGTTGGCATATCAACGTTGTAAAGAGACATTTTTTCAGCGTGACTTTTACAAAAACACATAAATATATGTTGTAATTACGAAATACGAAAAAGAAACTACATTATTGACATGCTTAAAATGTATTGGGTTTTTAAAACGAATAACTAAAATGTCATCAATTATTTTAACCACTAGAGGGCGGCTCGACACTGTCCTATTCCCAGAGAACCTAAGATGTGAAGCCAGTTTTGACAGTGTAATAGAATGATATGAAATATACACTTTTCGAAAACTATGATTTTCGGCACAAAACCTTTCTTAAATAACATTTAATTGATTTTGTAAATGTTTAGGATGATGTAACCGTAAGAGAGTTTATAAACTACAATAGCAATATTAATATTATTACACTAATTCGGATTCTTTCTCAAATCACCATTGTTGTTTCCGTGTGAGTATTATATACAGTTCACTACAGTCCCTCACGTCAAAAACGGAATAAATACTTCACTTAGCCCAGATTTGAAGGCTCAAATTATTGCTGTAATTTAAGACCTCGTGGCGCAACGGTAGCGCGTCTGACTCCAGATCAGAAGGCTGCGTGTTCGAATCACGTCGGGGTCATGTGTGTTTTGATGCATAGGCTAAAATGACAGACCTTACAATCGAGGCCGAGTCCATGTGAATAAGATCCAAAACGTCAAACGAATCATATTTCCAAAATAACTACGATTTATATAGATTCAATATAGCAAAGGTCCGTTTGTTTTTTTTAAGCTAGAGTCCATTTAGCGTGCCCCTGTTTTTCTCTAACGAATGTACCTTTAGCGGAAACGCGTAAAGGTGTAGTCGTACTCCTCCAACACAGTCCATTAAAGTAATTCAGATCCATACTCTGCTACAAAGAGGTCAGGGTCAATAGCCATGTGGCCTAATTGTTTGCCTGTGGCATGGGCCTACTACTCGCAGCCACCACCCAAGAGGGATAAATAAGTGACGGAAAAGGTACCATCATAACTCTTGTTACGCAAAGAACTCTGAACACCTTCTAAGCACAGTAATGTGGAAGCTATTAAGCGATGGGTTCGTTACACATCGAATGTATGAAATCTGCTTTCGTTAAGATGTTACAAAGTAACAAAGGGACTACAGTGGTGACAACTGGGGGATGTAGCGAGTAAGTGTGAATTTTCAAAATAAAGCATGGTGACTGCATTTAAGAAAAACTAAACGACGTTTTTAATAAAAAATATTATTTAGCTTAATGTGTAGAATGTACCGCATTAAACTCAAAAGTTTTATTGAACAAACTTCGTTGTTTAAATAAAAACATCACGCGTTGAAAACTCTCCCACTAAGCAGTTTTTCTCACCAACAGCCTCGGCGTACCGACGGCAAGTTTGAGACGATGCACCAGAAAAATTATGGTACACAATCAAACGCTGGAGGTTTTGGCAAGAAAGTATGACTTCTGCGTAAAGAATTATAAATAAAATAATTATTTACAATTCACGGCTTATTCATTCTGATAGGATTCTATATCATATTTAATGGGAAATATTTATACTTTACAACGTTGCCAAATACTAGTTATATTTTTAATCCAATGTTCCAATGTGAATTTATACATTTGAACCAAAATATTTTAAATAACTTGTTTTCATTACTACTAGCCAATAATTTTTTATATTGGTCTTTACTGAGCGCTCATATTTGTCTACTCTTTCAACCAATAGCATAGTCTTTTTTTTGGCGTCGTTATCCAATAGAACTCGATTTTATTGTTGGCTTTCAGCGGTTTTACCCTTCTTCGCCGCTGTCGGTTGCTTGTGGGCCAGGTTGTAAGTCTATAGAAAGAGTGGTTAGTGTGTTTTTACGTAAAAATACAAGGGGGAAACGTTATTGGTTTCACGTTACGCAGAGAAGAGATCATATCTGAAAGAAAAGCGAAGCAGATAAATTATTGCTTGAAGCATATTTAGCTAAACGGCTAAATTGTTTCAGGTTCTATTTTACGCCAACAAGAGGCGCAAGTAGGATAGCTAGCTAGCTAGCTCGTTCGTTCGTTGCGGCTGCGTTTCTTTTTGTTGTTACCGAAGGGAACTGAATTAGCTGGTAACAAAATCACAGGAACCAGACATGTCGGAATTCCTTGAAGAGCCATCGATTCTCACCAAGGATAAGCTAAAGAGTGAGCTAATGGCCAACAATGTTGCTCTGCCGAGCGGGGAACACAAGAAAGACGTATATGTGCAGCTGTACTTGAAGAACCTGACCGTGCAGAACAAGAGGAATCCCCCCCCGGACACCTTCTCTAGCGACGAGGAACTTCCACCCCCGGTGGTTATTAATAAAAGTCGATCTGGGAGGGTGAGTTTTCTCCATTTTAAGAGTCGCGTGCACTTCTCTGTAACTTTTTTAAATATTTTATGTCGCTGTTGATGTGATCGCTAACATGCTTATTTATCCCACAAACACCACAGTGGGCGTGAGATTGCTGGAAGCGGGCACTCGGCAATTCACCTGTCCTGAAGTTAGACAACTGTTGAGTTTAGCGACATTGCAAACGACTTTTATGTCAAATAATCTTCATTTCGGGATCCAAATACGAATCCCGATACTACGGGACGTTGAAATGGCTACGCAATCCACCAGGCCAATGTGATGGCGATGCGTAAGCCTTAGCCATCTAGCTAGTTTAATGACTGAATACGATATAGCTGTTAATAGTCGGAGTACACGACGAATATGGCTATAACTAACAGTAATGCGTTGTAAGCCTGTTGAATAATCTGTTGACTCTAAATGCATTGTATTATAATCCCAATATAACAATCCCGTGTTGGTTCTGATGAGCTTGAGATGGTTGACAGTTTCCCGCTTAAAATACTCTGTTCGGAGGAGACAGAAAGTTACTGTGAACTGCGCGAACACCGCTAGCTGCGTGTAGGAGAAACTCTGTTTACATTTTTTGCAATGTATTTAAATTGTTTTAATGTATAAATTCGACATTCATTTATAAAATACATTCTAATGAAAGGTTTGGCTTTGTATTCCGAGATTGAGACGAAATGTTTAGACATTTAAAATCAAAGCGATGGTTTTCTTAGCTTGGAAAAACAAAAACCATTTAATTTCAAATTAGTTATTTTGTTTAAAATTCATTCGTTTTGAACACAATAAACAATACTGAAATCCTCTCGTTGTGAAACTTGATGGGCTCACTTCACTTTTATTTCGAGATAAAGGACCGTTCTTTAATTATCAAGGAATTTGCTTACGTTCATTTAAATAATTTACATTTCTGTAAAATAATTCGATTGCTATCGAATTATTTTATATATATTTTTCAAAATCGGAATATTAATCTCATTTTAAGTTCAGTTTCGATCACTATAGAACATATGTAACTGTAAGTCCTAGAAAAGTACCTTTTGCTTAAAACCTTTAGAAAGAGATTCACACAGTTTAGGCTAGCTGTGGAGGGTCTGTTCACGTTTTAGAGAAGAATTGTTCCACAGCTTTTTACCAACCACAGGATCGACTCGCGCTGATGAGAAATTACTAGTCCCCCCCCAAAACTAAAATCAAAACTTGTGCTGTGAGATCACCAGTTGTCTGCCGTCCAGCCAGCTGTTCTGCTCTCCTTCAGGGTCAGTATAGGTTGAAATGCCTACAAATGACAGTGCACTTGTCATCGTTACAACATTAATCGACTGGAACCAGTATGGGATGAGTTTTACTCTCCAAAACCCATCTATTAATTCTTTACACAGAGCCAAAAAAAACCCCTGACTTTTCTGTGAGAAAGGGGTTTTTATAACTTTGCTGCCGTGTTTTGTGAATGCTATGCATTACCCGGGATTAAAAAGGGGAGTCAATGAGGGTGAGATTGTGGGAGCAGAAGGATAGGGGTCCTCTGCTCAGGTTGCTGGCTCCTGACGTCGCTGTTTTCATAGTGGGTTTGGTCTCTTTATTGAGGAAATACTTTCTTAGGCAGAGGAATGTGTGTGCAGACAGCCAGCGCCCAGACCCAAGAAGTTTTTCAGAAATGTATTGGAGCGCTCAAGCAAAAAAAAATAAATTTTGTATGGTATGTTGTGAAACATGTGTTGTGGAATCCTTCCTCTAGGACAGGTTCTGAACCGTCTGTTTCTCGCTGTAACCAACTCTTTAAATCCCTGTGGTCATGTGTGGGTGACACACGTGGCAGAGGGGCTGCTAGGTGTCAACTGTAATCCGGTAGGGAAAATGCTGCTCTTTGCAAACGCTTATCACAGTAACACAATAAGTTTATGTATACAGGAAAACTGTCCTCATAAAACGCCTTTTCATGGGAAACTGTTTATTATTTTGTCACTGCTGAATTCAAGCCAATCTACTTAGGAGGGGACTTGCAGAATGTTGCCAGTTCTCTCTGGAAAAAAATATCTCCCTTTAACTGTTCTCAGTGGGGCAGCGCAGGGCTGGGAGTTGTATTCCTTCAGATCACCTGACCACTCAATCACGAGGTTCACATGACTCTCCACCAGTCAACACCGCAGTTTGTTTAAAAACATGTCTGCGCCTAAACGGCACTGACTGCGTTTGTCGGCGGTCACGTCTTTAGAGCGGTTTGTGCCACTGGACCGGAGTCTGTGTGTAACCGTTGGTTCTTAGCAGTTCATCCGACTCGCCTGGGAAACATGCGGGGCTCGTTTAAAAAAATCTGAGCTCTGCGGAAGAATTGCCGGGGTGCCTCGTGAAAGCGTGCGCTGCTCGGACACATCAGACAAAAACCATCTGTCTGTGTTGTGCGGTTTCCAGGCCCTGTCCTGGGGAGAGTGGTGGGTGCGCCGTGTCCAGTTGGCCCCAATGCCTCTCTGAGGTTCTCCTATTGCTCCGTCAGGATGTTTGGGTTCCATAGCAGAGGGCAGCCTGCCCAATGGGGCCCCGGGGGCGAGCCTCTCTGAGTCCGCCTGTGGAATGTGTCTGAAGCTAAGTTTGAGGCCCTGCCTCCACGTGCCATCGCGGTGTTGTAGTAGTGTCTCCGTTTTTCCCACTTCTTTAATCTGTCATCCCGTTCCTGGCTATAAGCCTGGCCTCATTAAGAAATGCATTCTCTCTCTGCCTGGAAGCGCACCTCAAACCGAAAGTGTGTCTTAGTGGAGGTTATGGAGTGCAATTGAACCACGGCGCCTGGATTCCATCTTCCCCTTTCCTTTGGGTAGTTTTGGCGGGGGAGCTCTCAGCCCGTCGGGCACACAGGTGGCCGTCACATGGCGGACACGCCGCCGTTGTCTCTGGGCGAGGAAGAAGGAAGGGAACGGGCGGCGCTTGCACCCATCTGGTTCTGATTGAGTTGACGTTAGCGGCATCCCAAATCGGGGCTCTGGGGGTTTATTTGGCGTGAGCGTGTTTTGCACCCACGAGCCACAGCCTGTCTGCCGTCATCCTGAGGCCCATGTGGTTTGTGGTTGAGAACGGCACTGGCCCCTGGGGAGGTGGGGGCCTTTGCATTGTGATGGCTCGTGTGAAAACCAAGCTTTGTGACAGTTTGAGAGTTGTTTTGACATAATCGGTTTGTGGCTTTCCAGCGTTAAGCGTGGTTTCGAACCTCAAGGCGAGGGTTTCTTGGCAGGATCAACAGCCTGCCCCGATTCATGGCTTTGATTCCTAATGGGATTAAGGAGCCCATCTACTTGGCCTGTGGCTACATACCCAAAGCTCCAGCGGGAGTCTCGCTGTGCACGCACGCTTGCACACGCGCACTCACGCTTGCACACGCATCCCACTTGCACATTCGCACACGCATCCCACTTGCACATTCGCACAGACACACGCTCATGCTTGCAGACACACGCTCATGCTTGCAGACACACGCTCACGCTTGCCTCGGACAGATACAGGCACACACACAAATGTGATGTCAGTTTAAAATTTCAAGTTTTACGTGTATTTCTAGGTCACGAAAACAAGCTTGACTACAAATAACTTGGTTGCGGATCCATGCGTCCGGTGTGTTGTAGGAAGCCAGTCTGTATCCCTGCGTGTTTGTGTATCTGTTGTCAGAGCACGTAGACTCTGCTCTGTGGAACTCGGGGAATGCTGGGCCTTCTGTCTGCCCGGCGCCAGCTCAGTGTCTCTCCCGCCCCCAGAAAGCCACCAGGAAGACAGACAAGCCTCGCCCGGACGACCTGGATGTGGCCGAGCTGACGGACGAGGGCCTGAAGAACCAACTGCTGAAGTATGGGGTCGCCGCCGGGCCCATTGTGGGTGAGTCGCGTCCCGCCGTCTGTGCCGTCTGTGGGTGAGTCGCGTCCCGCCGTCTGTGCCGTCTGTGGGTGAGTCGCGTCCCGCCGTCTGTGCCGTCTGTGGGTGAGTCGC
>JAOYSI010073637.1:0-11043 GCA_025775065.1 Hiodon alosoides
CCCCCCACCCCCCCCCCCCCCCCCCCCCCCCCCCCCCCCCCCCCCCCCCCCCCCCCCCCCCCCCCCCCCCCCCCCACTTCAGAGGTCATTCATTCATCATTGACGCAGTGGGGACACCGAATGAACTACCTGACACCTATTATTGCCACAACATTGCCAAAATGCGGTGGCAGTCTTGTCGTGTGTTGATGTGCGCTCGCTGGGGGACTACATGACTCATCTGTTTCGTTGGCCTAATAAGCTAAAATGCTCTCTTATCGGGGCCTTTTGGGACTGACGTCGTTTCCAGACTCTAATATGCTTTGAGTCAGAACCCTTAAGAGGCAGTAAGCACCATTAAATGCCTAAGTGTGCTTATTAAGACCGATTTTTCATTGAGTGGAAACCGTCAAATTGCTGTAACAGCATGGCGCATTCGATGGGTTTTATGTTTGTTTTATGTTATATTGATTTGCTCTACATATTTGGGAAAAAATGGTCTCATTGTTGGGCTATTAAAATATAACAGTATTAAAAGATAGCTCGCAACCAACTGAGCCGTCTAAGAAATCATGTTAAGAAATACACGTTAAGAGCAAAATCTCTCATGATAGTTCACTGTAACTGGACAAAACATACATTTATATTCTAAATTTCCCCATAAAACAGCGTTCAAAACGCTCTGCAAAATTATTAATATCGTTTACACCGTCTATACGCCCTAAAACCAAGCTGTTCTCATTTCAAAAGCGTGGTTGTAACTTAATCTAGAGTGCTTCTAGAGTGAATATAACTTTCTCCTCCTTGATTGGATTTTGTGGACCTTGACACCGTAATCACTTCCATACAAATGAAAATGGAATATCGAATTAATCTCACAGATTTTAAGAGAATCTTCCCGTATAAATGTAACCCTCCGAAGTGATTTGGTAACTTTTATTAACAAGCCTGCTACTTTAGGGTTTAACTTGTTTTCCGGGGGGGGGGCAAAATAAGTTTTGCTTGGAACAGGCACTGATTTTTCCAAATCCTCGTGTTCGGTTTTCTGCATCGCTTTCGTGTAGAAAAAAAAAAGTTTTTACTGCGGAAAACAAAAAAGCACACACAAAACAATGACTCTCCATCTACAATCTACAATACCCAGCTTCCACAAATCAATTCGGTTAAATTTTCCCCCGCCCCCCATTTCTCGTGCCTGCACGTATCCCCGCCTCTATACACGTACATGCGTGTTCTCTCTTTGGCGGGGTCTTTCAAGCCCTCCCTTCAGCGCGACTCCGCTGTGCTGTTTTGTGTCCGCCAGGGGGCAGTCTGATTCCGGTCTGCAATTGCGCCATTCGATTGTGGAAAATGCCACCAGATGGCGGCTTAGGATTGCTGCTCTACTGAAAGGCGCGGTTCTCACTCGCAGTCCCAATTTCAATAAAAATTCTTTACAATTTTAAAAATAATTTATCAATTTTATTTCCGAAAGTGGCTAACGGAATCGCAATGGTCAGCAAAGGTAAGTTCGTGTGGGTTTTGGCGTTTTTTCTGGCGCTAGAAACGGAGACGGGGTGCAGATTAAAGATGGAGGACAGTGAGAGAGGGAGAGAGCGACTGTGGGTGGGGGATGGGATCTTTTAAACTAGAAGGGGGGAATGTGCTTTCTTTCGCCTGCATACGTTCGTGTGTGACTTACACTTATGATTTCGCGTTAAAAACGCATCAGAAATACCAGTGTCCATAGTAAAGTCCTCGTCGATAGCTTGCTGCGTGCGGATATGTATTATTTTTACGACTAGACCCTTTTCCCGTTTAAAGGCAGACATACTGTCAATACCCAGGGACTCTATTGTACCGTCCTTCCTTGCCGAATCAAACGTATGACGACATATTAGCTAGTTTCTGTGCCGATTTCCTTCAATTAGCCTCCCCCCCACAATTCTGATTTTGAAGTAGTGTAGCAGTCACATTTAGCCATCACATTCAATCTTAACCAAAACATTCTGTACGGATCTCAATTAGGGCATGCGCAAAGAATAATAAATATTTCAGCGATGAATAATTCAGATATTTTATTAGAAGGGGGGTATGAGCTTGTCTCTCGAACCAACCTCGTCGCACGTCGAGTCCGATGACGACATACGAATGTGTTTGCAATTTTTTTACTGACCTATCTGCGTTTATGGAAAGTTGGCGGGCAGCTACCTCTCAGTTCCTGCGTAAATATAAGCAGGCTGGCGGTTGTTATGCACGGCCCAGTGGTGCTGTTTTTGACGAGAATCTTTTAAAGTGGACGATTTACACCTATCCTCGGTTTAGGTTGTTGGTATATTTATATTTCAGGATTGTATTTGTAAACGCAACCATCTGATTTAAACCATTCTATCTTAAAGGAAGATATTGCGTTTAATCTACATTTACAGCAACGGTTTCGGAATATAAAAGGCCTCTTTCTTTGACTTAGTGTAGCCTGAATGTATGTTAAGATTCCTTCCATATCCTTGTACTCCTTTTTGGTAATTATACTAAATAAGTTCCTCGCACTTCTTTACTGAGTGCCCAGTTGTTCCTTTAATCAGTGAGTATCTATGATATGACGTGCTCATCATCCGTGTGTTTTATATATGTTTAGGTAAATCTTGGGCTGGATGGTTTCACAAACATGTTTAGTAATGTGTACCAGATTTATCTGGAGTGGCCTCTGCTTTTTTCCAACAGGGGAATTTAATTATTAAAATATTTTTATAGTAGGAGGTTGCGACATGCCATTGTCCAGATTGTTGCTGCGAGAAGCACACAGGCTCTGTATCGGTACCTTTGCGTCCCTGTGGGCAGGATATTCCATGTTGAGCGAGGGTTTGGCGAAAACGAGCTCTGGCCCCAGGTGTGTCAGATTGGTTGGACGGATGCAGTGCGGCTTGCAAAAGCCGGGTTTCTGTTGGGGTTTTGGGCTGGGCCTTGAGCGACTGCCGTCTCAGTGGCTGGGCCGCTGGGCCTCGCGACTTCTCGATTGCACTGAGACACTTGACACTTTACCTGCTGGGAAGCAGCAGATATCAAGAATGCTCATTGTGATGTCGTGCGGTGGCCCTACTTTTTCACCGTGCGTTACGAAAAGATGGTTGCTGCCTTGTTTGTTGTCCCTCAGACAGGACTGGGGGTCTTGGGGTGGCCTGTAGCGTGACCTGTAATTTAAATTGGGATAGTCTTAAAGCAGTCATCCTGTTCTGGTTTTTCCTAGAATCGCATGCTGGAACCTAGTCTTGTGTGTCCACTTAATTTGTCTGTAATTGCTTGTATGTGAAAGACATTTGCTAGATTTCTGTGTTTGTCATAGCCTTGGAGCGCTTTCCAGGCTGCAAAGGGTGGGGAGGAGAAATGAGGGGAAAGGCCAAGTGTGGGGTGTTTTGGGTCTGGCAAGGATGGGGCAACTAATTGCAGGGGAGGGGAGGGTGGTGTATGAGTCTTCCATCATCATCACCCTTCCGGTTTCAGGCCTGGGGTTTTATTGTATGTTTTAAACAAAATCTCTCCTGTTCTGAATTAAACAAAGAAGAAGATAGAACTGACTCCTGGACTGTTGCTGCAGCGATGAGCTTTGGGCCGATCTCGCTCTGTCTCCCTCATTTACGGAGAACGTTAAGGCATACGTGCCTCACAGAAACCGACTCGCGAACCGGAGGGAGTTTGGGGTTTATCTGTCCGCATTCTGGTCTCGTACACAACCACCCCTCCAAGCTGATTAACACCTGGCTGGTTTTAAAAGTAGCTGCTGAATTTCTTCAGGCTTCTGGAATGAAATACGATATCCAAAAGGCATATTTAGGTCACTGTTTAGGTGAGGCCATGTAACCACGGGGTGGGAGGGATTATCTGTTTTGTTTTAAGTGATGACCCTGGGGGCAAGACCTCGGGTCTATTTTTGGGAGGCGATAGTTGTGTCTCTCTGTACCTACTGTAAAACTAGGGGTGTGTATCATGGAGTACGTCACCATATGACATCACTCTACATGACACAGTACTCTCAGCTTCACAATCTGCAGTGCTGTATCCCCCCCCACATGTATGTAATATAAATATACTTTAACCAGTAACCAAGCATTCTAAAAGTTTAATAATTAGGAACATTTTATTTAGCTTCTTATTTAGTACTAAAATGAACTTGTTTTTCTAGTAAGTATTTTCAAATGAAATGTGAAGTGAGGGTAGTAGTACTGATCATTGTTGGGTTATTTTGGCGGTCTCTGTTTTTCCTCCTAAACTGTGCATGAGGTTGTTTTCACTAATTTCTCACTAGCTAGCCATTTAAGTCGTGAGCAGACCCCTCTTCTGTTGGGTTCTATAATCATAAAATCATCTTTGTAGTTTAACTCTGTTCTCTTGTGCATAATCAAGAAAGCCAATAATTCACTGCAGTACTTTTGTAATTGAAATTCTGCATTTTCGCCTTTGGTTAAGCGCCGGCCACCTATTTAACGGACAAATAATTATACCTGAAAAAGGGGCTGTTTTATGGACACCTCAAAGTCCAGGCCAAATTTAATAAAGCTGAAATTTAGTGTTTCTACAACCTGTCCCTTCTTGCCATGATTTGATAAACTGACAGACAGACGGCATGGTGTTCCATGGCTCACAAGACGGCAAATTCCTCGTTTTCTACACAGCTGCATGGTTGAATATCTCTAGGTGCGACTCTAATTTTCGGGGGCTCACCTACGCGTGAGGAATATATGCCGAAACAGGGTGGTGGATTGATAGGATGTCTGGGGATAGCTGAATATAGCCACGGTCCTGTCTAATGCTGGCCGGTTTATCCTGGGGACTGCGTTGCTGACTGGGTTCTGAGGCCGATGCAGACTCCGCCCCTGTGGGCAGCTCGCGTGACTCCGCCCCTGTGGACGGTCCACAGAGACTGTGATGCACTTGTTCTTTTGTCTGTTTAGACCCAGGAACAAACTCTGTTTGTTTGAGAGCGGATGCTGTGTGTTGACGTGAGGTAACGTGCGCATGCAACGTGGGATCGGGCGCGCACACAGCAGACAGCTGTGCGGTCTGGGCCTCTGTGGAACCCTCCAAGTCAGATATTCCTGCTTGTTTCCTTGAGTAGTTAGTCACTGTCGTGCTGTTACGACCTTAGATGGGCAATCCCTGTCCCTCAGGTGCGCTTTAGCTCTGCTAAATCTGACTCGGCAGATAACAGAACCGAAAAATGCGAGAGGCTCGTTCACAGTATCAAAAAGGCTCCCAATGGTGCCTAGGGAGTAGGTGTGAGATTGGCTGTTATCATCCTCACTACCCTCACCCTCTTAGTGGGGGGGGGTTACTCTCTTGCATCTCTCCAGTCTCCCTTTGTGTTTCCCGCGGATGGGAACAAGGAGGAGGGAGAAATGTGGAACAGATTTTGGTTTCACCCGCTTACTAACCGATTTGCCGTGTGCCATTTCCACCCAATTGGACCTTCTCCATTCCCTCTGAGATATCCGTGTGGTATTGTCCCCGTGTGTGTGTGGGTGTTGCGAAGGTATTTAATGAGATCCTTCACAGTGAAGATTAAGAAGCAAAAGAGTCGAAGGAAGGGCTTTCTCCCCAGCCGAGAACAGGGCTGCCAGGGTAAAGGGAAGGAGAGAAGACGAGCCAAAGCCGCGGGCCTGGAGAGGAGGAGCTGGCCACTGTTGGGATGATGATCCTGATGTGTAGTGAATGCCTCAGAGCCTCGTGAGCCCTAATCACGCCAAACTCCGGGCTGTCCGTTTTCCAATACCAGCCCCCACTCCAGTACCGCGCACCCCACCTCAGGTGAATAGGCTTTTTATTTCCCAACACAGCTAGGGTCAAGTTCGGCATCTCCTAGGGTGGCCTAAAACAAGGGAGCCCCGCTCTCTCTCTCTCTCTCTCTCTCTCTCTCTCTCTCTCTTTCGCATTGAAACAAGGAGCTTGAGAGCTCTCCAGTGTATAAAATATATAACAGAATCAGTAAATGTAGATTTTCCCTGTGGTTTATGTGCTTTTGTATAACAGCAGAATGCATGCAGGTCATTCAGCTGTTATGGTCACTAGACAGGGCTGCTGATGGCGTTCAGTCCTCGGTCTTGTCTTTTTCAAGTTCAGTTTTGTTGGTTCTATTTTTTGAGTTTTGCAGTTTTTTTTTTTCTCCTCTCTGCTCGTGCAGGGTGGAAACGACACTCCTTGTCCATACTGGGGTTTAGTAAACATCTTAATCTGAAGGCGGTTAACACATCAACTTTGGCAAAGCCGTCCCTTAACATACGCCACATTCTGCCTGGGATTCCGGGTGTGTTGTGAGGATTTTACATGTAATCTGAGCTGTTAGTTATTTAACGCTGCAAAAATATCCAGAGCCAGTTTTAGCCATCAGCTGCAGACTAGTGCACAAAGATGAAGAAATGATGAACTTTAGTAACTCAGTTAAGGCTTTAATTGCAAAGTAAAATCATGTCAGGACAGTCAATCCTGTTTTCTTTATGCAGACAACAGAATGAATTGTATACTGAATGCTTATTGGTCACATGAAATGTGGGTGTGTTCTCTTGTTTCTCCCTGGCTTTAGAGGTAGGGTTTAGTGGTCTGGGACGTGTTAAAGGCCAAATGCGTTGCCCAGAGTGGTTTTAAAGACGCCAGGGTGGACGATAAACCGGGGTGAAGGTGAATACTGCCATCACTTTATGCCATGGCGTGACTCTTGTTATACGTCAAGTTTTATATTGTTTTCAATCCATTTTTATCAAGAAAGATGAATAAACCGCTTTTAACAGTACGCTGATTTGTAGTAGTAAAAGAATAGGTTTGTCTGGCCAAACAGCCTGTGATCCTGCTGCTATGTATGTATGTGTGATATATTGTGTTATATCAGCTTTGGTTTTTCATTGATAGTGCAGTGGGAAACACCCGTTTCATTGACAGGTGTACGCTGTAGTGGTGATCACAAGCTTGTGTTTGTTGTCCCCCGGTAGACCGTGTGCTCTCAGAGCTCCAGCATAGGCAACACTGCTGCAAATCTGAACCCCAGCAGCTTCCTATTGTGCCAAGCAGCTGGAGTCCTTGTGAATGGTCTCACGGTGCTACGACGGCATCCGTTTCAGCAGGATCTGTTTGGGTTGTTTTTTTTCATTCAAAGTAATCCTGCTTTGAATGTATTGATTTTTGTTCTAGGCTGATTGTGTTTCAGATTAAATACTGTTCTAAATCTGCTCACAACACAATCTCCACTGAGCCTGCATCCTCAGCCTGGTGGCGTCCTTTGGATCACGCTTTTGACACTGCTACGCTCTGTTTCTTACTAACAGTGTGCTGGGGAGGGGGCACGGCTTCCCGTGGTTCTCCAGGGGTGCCATACCCTTTTCTGGAATATTGCCCCATGAAGCTTTCTCTGGGTAACGCCCCCAGGGACAAATTGTGCCTTTTTATTGGTTGTTAGATAGTGGCCATTTTCTTGTGACCTAACTGGAATATAGCAGCGTGGGACAGGAAATTACCCTGGCCACAGGAGCCATATTGGCCATAGTTGAGTTTAATTCCAAAGCTCTCAGATGAGTGTGACACGTTAAAGCCTGGACAATAGCCAGCTGAATGGTCTGCCTACGACAGGTAGGCTTGAAAGGTTGGTTCAATTGAGGCAGGTGCCTAACCCTGAAGGGGTGGCATTGGGGTCTGTCGTTACCGGCCCCTGTGGGTTGTTGGGTCTGGACACCAGGGCTGATCATGGGTGAACTGGAGTCCATTACAACCTTGGCTGCTGTTTAGGGCATCTCTCACAAGGGGCAGTTTTGCTCCTATCCTCTAGGGCGGCGGTGTTTCCATGGTGCTTCAGGTTTGTCTGGCCAGTGATATGGGCTGAAGAAAAGAACACTCTTGTTACGCACACACAATCGCACTCGTGTGTACACTCGCACGCGCCCCTGCATTCTTGTGGATCTGAGGTACATACTGCTCTGCCACACTGGCGATGGTTAGCAATAAATGTAGCGTGGAAATTATTCCTGTAACGAGGTGGTCACAACACTCCCGTTTGTCTTTATAACTGTGTGTGCCCTCCAGAATAATGGTCTAGTCCTTGTGTGTGTGTGTGTGTGTGTGTGTGTGTGTGTGTGTGTGCGTGCGTGCGTGCGTGTGTGCTTCTGTCTGTCTGTCTGTCTGTGTGTGTGTCTCTCTCTCGGTGTGTGTCTGAGTCAGACTGTGTTTTTCTGGAAGGCACTTAACATGCATGACATGTATTCCAGAAGGCAAGCGTAGCCATGGCAACTCCTTGTAGGTCATAAGCTCTACTTTTGATTTGATTGGTTGACTACGGAGAATAGCACACCAGAGAGATCTGCCTCTATCCAAGACAGCGAGGTGTGTTTAGTGGAGTTGCCTTTGTATCAGCAAGTTTACCGATTTAAGATAATTAAAAACCATGCCCCCTGGGTCTTAGAGTTGAAATGTTAATTTTAGAGTTGGAGATTCGCGGTCAGGTGTGACCATATTGAAATAATCTGTGTCTAAGGGCATCCTTTCTTTTAACGAGATTGTCCTGGAGTTTCCTGCCTCCCTCTCCCCTGTCTGTTATCCGGAACCTGTGTAATGACCAGGATGTGGTGGTCATGAAAACATGCAACGTTGTGCGTCTCCGCCCAGCTGTACAGTTTTACAGGGGTGATGTCTACGGCTACACTCCGAGCTGTGATGATTGGCCGACGTCACAAGGCGGCCAGGTGGTATTTATTTAGACATCCCTTGTGACTGGTTCACAGTCATGGATTTCACACAAAGCAATGAATGGGTCAGACCCCGCGTCGCTTGTGAGCTTCCGGTTGTCCCCTGCAGACTGAAAAGGGAAAAGTGGAGGGGAATGCATCCGGTGTCGGCCTCGTCTCACCCTCCGCTTCCGGGAAACGCGCTCGGGTCGCGTTGAGCGCGCAGGGCGTTTGGGGGTCGACCTGAGGGGGTCGTGTGTATTTTAGAATAGTGATTATGTTTTCTCCCTATAGTTGGGAGGCTGTTGGATCAGATTCTTGTCTGTGAGACGTTGTCTGGGTGTGTTCTGGGTTCTCTCTGATGGGTCCTTCTCCAGTTATACTGAATAATATCTTGTGGATTGACTTGGTGGTATCCGTCAGTGCACCACAGGTGGCCCGCTCTGTTCTGTTCGGGATCTCACTGGAGATGAGCCACTGCTCTCCCCAGTTTTCAGTCTGCTGCCCTGTGCTCCACGCAGCCAGATTCAGCGCTGAACACCACTACCCACAACGCACTGTGTTTTCAAATGCCACGAGGGTCAGGAAATGCTGGGATGGTGTTTTTCCGACTGTTGGCTTGCTTTCGATTGAACCTAAAAAATAAAGCAATCTATCCTTTTGAGCCTATTTGGGCTCTGCGAGTCTCTCCTGATGTTGGGCGAACCTGAGTTAAACAAACCGTTGGTCCGGAGAAACTGCACAGTGCAGGGCTAAATTTAGCGTCCCCATCACACCGACGGATTTGGACAGGACTGAATGTATAATTTAACAATGTAGCAGGGAACTCAAATACTTCCCGACCCCAGATGTCCTCTGCTGAGATGAATAATTGAGCCTGGATGTCTTAAGGAAAGCAGGAGATATGTGGGAAAGGGAGGATTGGTTCTCAAATTCCATGGAGCCGTGACGGTAAGTTCTGAACTGATTGGCGGATTGTTTCGACGACAGTGGACCACAGACTGGGCAAATGACTCATTCTGCACTTCACTGGGGTGGGGCTCTCTCTCTCTCTCTCTCTCTCTCTCTCTCTCTCTCTCTCTCTCTCTCCTTGCAAATAAGCGAAGTTTTCACTCAGTTCTTCGTTAGTGATGCTGATTGGCCTTCTGGTGCGGGTGGTTCAGTTGCCCATCCAATCGCCTGCTTTCGCTAAGGACAACTCGGTGTGGCACATTGACTCCGCTATTGGGAGTTAACTGGAATAAATTGTGAAGGAAGATCCTGTGTTAAATAAATCGCGTGTGAGCCGACCTGGTTGACAGGAGAAGGGATGTGACAATCTCCCTGGTTGCGTCAGCAAATGCTGTTAAACTTTACTGTGGAACTATGGAACTGGCTATGTAAATAGTTATAAGGAACTATACTTTTATTGAGTATCCTTTTATATCTGACTGGTCATTAGGAAATTGTGTAGAACCATTCCAGCACAAATTGAGCCAGAATGTAGGTTTGCTTATCTATTTCAATTTATATGTCATAAACATTTTGTGGTGAATTATGAATTTGCATAATTGTGTTCTATTTTGAAGTTGAATTGAAAAAGATTTTTCAAATGCTACCGCTAACTGTCCCACATTGACTAAGGAAAGCGTGAGCCCTGAGCGCGTTTCATGTAGAAAAACAAAGCTTGGAGTCGTACATTGACTTTATATGGGAAGTAGTTTTCGACTTATAGCCGAATTCCGCGTAAATCCCAAATGCATTCATTTCTCTCTAATTTCATGAAATCGCTTTTGAATTCAGCAGCACAAGTGGATAAATGTAAAACTAGTAAAGGTCTCAGCCCGAATGCCTGGTTTTTCAGCCATCTCTCTGAAAGCTGAAATTGTGCACCCTATACAGCACCTAAGGGTGTTAGGTTGGGCTGATGTGTCGTTGTTGTAATCATTCCATATGGTGCGACGTGTTTCAGGATGAAGCCCTCTGAGCTGGAGCTCACCCAAGTGCAGGCCCAGCCCTCTGAGCTGGAGCTCACCGTTTCGAATCCAGCTCATTTAATTTTCCAGGGGTGTCTGGGATAGCACAGCGACAGTGCACATTTATTACTGTGTGAAGAGGGCTGTAGTTGTTTAACGTGCGCCCCAGTTAGACATTATGGCTGCCATTGTGTTTAACACAAAATGTAAGCGAAAAAAGCAATCCCTGTCCTGTTAGCACAACGTTCTGCAAGCATTGTCGCGGCTTGGTTTGGCTCGCCCTGGCTTCATTTGGCGGCGCCGCGCGGACGTTGAGTAGGAATGCTTGGTCCTGGAATTGTGCGTGTTTAAATCACACGTGTTGTTCGTCCAGTTGTCTGTTGTGCATGTTTAAATCGCACGTGTTCGTCCAGTTGTCTGTTGTGCGTGTT
>JAOYSI010073638.1:0-19615 GCA_025775065.1 Hiodon alosoides
CAGGACCTGTCCCCGCGTTTGACGGGGGAGTGGCTTCTGTCGCCCGTAAGCCCCGGGTTTGCCACAATATATATATAAAAAAAACATAATGGTGGATGTTAATGAAGGATTTCCCTGCAATTGTGTTTTCTCCTTTTATAACGAATGGAAACCATTTGTTTTGGTGCATGTGTGTTTTAAATACTACACCACTCCTTGTAAAACTAATCATGGCTATTTTTTTAAGTTTCTTATGGTAGAATTAAGCTTATTTCTGATTTATCTGAGCAAAAATGATATATCCAACAATATTCTTTCTGTTGAATCATGTATTTATATTTAACTATGCAGAAACTATAGAAATGTTACTACTGTTAATATGGTTAAAACATGTTTTCAGGACCAGCTCTGATTTGTTTTATTGCATAATTCGTCCAATTATTCTTTTAGAATGGTGCAATCTCACTACGAAGAAATCTATGGTGACCCTACAATTTCACTGATTAGTGCAGAAACAGAACAAATTAAAGTATTGACTGGATTAGACAGCTTCTGTGCTGTTTTTAGTGAGCTGGCTCTGGTATTGACCTTGGTGGATTTTGGGGTAAATGAGAAGGTCCTCTCCACCACTCCTAATCTGATATCCTAGCTCTGAACCTTCTCTTGTCCCTCATAGAACCTTGAATAGGTGAAAGAGTTTTTACAAAAGGTGTGAAGGGTGCACCACAGCATGACCATTAGCAAAAAATTATTCAACTTAGAATAATTGTTTAATAGCAATAGATTTGGCAATGGATTTGTGCTGAACTGGTCCTCTCTATCCCCCTTTGATCAGCTCCTCTCTCATTTGGCCGAATGGTTTGAGAGTCATTAATATTTATTGCTGACGAATGTCAGTGTTTTAATCAAGGTTTAGTAGTAAGACATGCAGTTAGAACTGATTGATCTGTGGGCTTTTTTTGCAATGTTTTATCCAATGAATCAAAGAGAGGCCACCCTCAAAGTAAAACCAAAACACATTTTTGAAAAACTGCTGACTGTGCCTTAAATTTTATTAGTTGTATAGAATCCAACACACAGGTCAAGTAAATGAACAAAACTGGTGCTTTTCTGAACTTATATTTTCACTTAAGGTTTTTATAGTTGAGTATTATCTATATTAAGAAGTAATAAAGAAGTCCGTTTTTTATACCTACTACTTGACAGGCTTAATCAAATCAGTCATATTTCATAGGTGATCTCTTATGGGAAAATCAACTAAATATATACACTGATGATTTTCTGTAAAACTGTTGCCCTTCTAATTTCTACTTGTCAAGAAAGAGTAAAAATAATTAAACATACTTTATCCAACCATCTTTGTTTTCTCTTCCTAAATGGCACAAATGAAACATAATACACATACACTCACTTGAAATCGAATGTGTTTCGTGCATTAGTGGTTTCTATGCAGAATCACCTTCAAATAATCACGTTTTTTGTAGTGGCATATTCAGCAAAAACATAAAATATCCATATTATACGAAGATGAGCTAATGATGAACCTGATCTAATGAAATTAGCTTCTGCACTAAAGTTAGCTTAGGATCCATTTAGTAAAATCCTACGACCCGTTGGTATTATTTGAAAATGTATTGAATGTGTAGAATATTTTAAATATTTAACTGCTCATGAAAAGTATAAAATAATCCTCAAACTTTGGTTAAAGCTATATAAATACTTTTAGGTTTGTTTTCTTCTAATGTCTTCAATTTAAAAATTCAGACTATGCAGCAAAATGAGAGATACAGACTTTTTGCATATTTTAAACCATAAAATCATATCCTTATTAATTGACGTTAAAAGGCATAGAGGTTGTTGGCAGGTCTGTATTTACACCTGTTGAACAGGTTCCAGAAGTCAGCACTGAGTGAGTGTATTTTGCTTATGTATACACTGCAGTTTTCTGAAGTTATTTTAGTTTTTGAGATTATTGTATATTTTATATCCATATGTACAAAATGTCAAATATATAGATAATAGATATAGATATTAGATTATCTAGATATAGATAATAGTTTTGTTTACAATAGTTTTCTTTCCTTCGGCAATGCCGATTGCTTGAGACGAGACCCTGCGGCTCTCCAGGACACTGCTAAAGTCTCATGCACTAGACTAGGTTTGTAAATTCTGTGAGTCTGTGCGTGCACATGTGCCTGTGTGTGTCACAAACTCTCCACTTTCTCCAGTGCTTGCGCCGTTGTTTTATTTTCGATGAAACCAAATAAAATCAAACCGCTGTTCAGGGATCCACCTCACGGTTTCACCCCAAACACAACAAACTAAAATAACAAACAAAAGGTACAACCTAAAATAATAATAATCCGGAATCTTTAATGCCAGAAACCCGTCCGCCAGTTCTGACGCTAGTTGTTCTCCTCGGTTTGGCTCTCAGTCCTCTGTCTCCTTTCCCTCCTTGACGCCATTCTCCCGCCTAGCTTCTCTCCTGACTTCCAGTCCCTAACTGAGGGATGGCATGCTGTTAAATTACATTCGTAATTACCGTAATCCTCAGCCTGTGCTGATAGGCGTCCCTGAACATCTCCTGCACGTATTCACAAGACGGATGCGTGGCACACTATTAGATTTAGCTTGTAAGGACACTAAAAATCTTAAACAAAAAAATATTCTTATTGCAGAAGTTATATATTTTAGTCAGTCACCAGGTTGGCAATATAAATTATTTCCGAGAAGAAAAATACACAATTTCCTTGCACAATATTGATGGGATCTTACAGTCAAATGTAGACAGACCCTATTAGCCATCTACAAGTTAATTAATGGTTATACAGGGAGAATACAATAAATGCAGAAAGTGTAGGATTTCATTATAAGCATTAGCCATAATGTTTGACTCTGAAAAGAAGAATCAAGCACTCTCTCACAAACTGTGATAAAATAATACTATGTTTCTGATGTTAAAGGAAGTAAAATCTGTTATTTTTGTTCCTTTTGTCAAGGCCATTGTGTTTGTCAAGGCTGTTTTTCAAAGCTAAAAGAAAGAACTTCTATCAAATCTATTCTTTACAAATTAAGCACGAGCCAAAGGGGGTAGAATGAAGAGGGTGGTGTGTTTTGGAGGGTCATTACCAGCAACTTTGCCTTTAATGGGTTTTCCATGGTGAAGGCAACATTCAGGGATTGTTTCTATTTTAATCTCTCCATCACACAGGCAGGGTTGCATTTGTCAGAACTCCCTCTGCTTAAGGAAAATTAAGAACGATCACCTGACTTTGTTTTTCATTTATTAATTTCACCTGGATTTCAAATGCTTTGTCGGATTCAGTGATGCTCCATTGCAATCTTAAAAGTGCGACATTCGATTGAAGTAAAGCGCCGCAGTTTTAGCATCTAAACATCATGGATAAATTTAATCTCCTGAATAACCTCAATTCTCAGAAGTCTTTTAATTTGTAATCTGGCTTCAATGGCAAATGTAAACTATATGGTTGCACAAAAGAGAATAAAGCTTTGATATTGAAAGTTCTGATTTAAAAAGACTTTTAACCAAGACATTTTTTTCTACATACAATTTCATGCCATTTTACATAAAAGGAGCAGGTTGAAAGCATTACTTTTTGCTCTTGTGCTGAAAAGCAAAGGATTTCTAATCAGCCCTGCACTGGAGGGGAACGACAGCAGTAAAAGGGTTCCATCATGAATTAGTAGTTAGAGAGCCTGGCTTCTGACCAAAGTCTTTTTATTTTTTTTTATTTTTTTAAACTAAACATTTTAGCACAGCAATCCCATATAAAGCTACAGAAGAGTTACAATGCCTCAAATGAAGAGATGATGAAGCCAAAAGCTCTTGCCTTACCATGGAAATCAATCGTTTTGGTCTGCAATGCACAATCCATAACTATTTCCCATGACAAAAGCTTTTCTCGACTGCAGAGTGCTGTCCTACACTGCTTATCAATCCCAATCCAGCTCAAATAAATCCGAGATATTTTCATCAATTGCAAAACAACTAAATACAGCAGCTGTGGGATCCTCCAGAAACATACACTGCCTGGCCAAAAAAAAGTCACCACCTGGATTTAACTAAGCAGATAGGTAAAAGGTTCCTTCAGTTGGTCAGGTCTAGGTTCAGCAACGTTATGTGGCTTAAGAGTGGTTCAGGGAGCATGAGACATCATTTTCACACATGGATTGGCCACCTCAGAGTCCAGACCTTAACCCCATTGAGAATCTGTGCTGCGGCCCGTCTCTCCCCTCATCAATACAAGATTGTGGCGAAAAAGGAATGGAATGAATGAATGAACTCTGGACGGAAATAAATGTTGTGACATTGCATAAGCTTATCAAAACGATGCCACAGCGAATGTGTGCCGTAATCAAAGTTAAAGGCGGTCCAACTAAATATTTGAGTGTGTCATTTTTTTTTTTTCCGGGCAGTGTATGCCCTAGTACTAACCGTGATACAAGGTTTTCCACGTGTTGATGGCCTAGAAATCTGAGTCTCTGCAGAGCTGTTGGGGCTGTGGCTGATTAAGTCATTTCTTTGTGCCAGAGAGACATTTGGACTGTTGAAGTGCATAGTCCCTACAACCATAACAATTAGTTGTCAAACTGTCAACACCTACAAAGACCTCGTACTTTTTCATTAAAATTCAAGTTCCCTTGAGAAAGATATGTGCAACATATTGGGCAGCAATATTCTTTGATTATAGACACACACACACAGACACACACACACACACACACATACACAGTGGTTACATTTTTTTTAAACAAAATGTACCCAAATAGCCATTTAAAGGAATTCTACACGTTTATTGTTAATGTCAATACACCATATTTCTGCTATAAAAGACGTCTTAAAACACATATACATTAATTAGGCTACAAGATTACTAGATTATTGAGTGAAAATTGGTGCCCGAATTGCAGGTGCCTCATTCACAGAAACAACTAAATGATTTAATGGGACAAGGGGAATAGTGTCAGAGACTATTATAGCATACACCAAACAAGGGGAAACTGCATCAGTAAAGTGGAACAGTGGTTCGCAAATCGAAGCTCTCCAACAGGAATAAACTGACACTCAACAGGTTACTTGCTAAAAACAAAACAACGGCTACATATATCACCACAGACTGATCGAAGCTGTTATGAAGGCAAAATATTTTTTTCTTAATATTTTTTTATTCCCTGTGGAGGCTCTTGTCAGGCTCTAGCCTGAAAATAATTAGCCAAAGGAAAAACAAATGCCGACACATTTTTTGATTCAATTTCGATTTACCCAGCAGTTCTGTCCAGGTACTTTTTTTGTCAGTCTCCTTCCATTAATAGATTAATTGGATTGTGTAGCCAAAAGTAACAATAATTATATGTCAGGAAATTTGAATGCATCCAGGCGTGTCCAACCAAAACCTAATCCGGACTTGTCTTTAAACATGTGCAGTTAATTACTTTGTTAACAATTCAGCTCATTCACAGGAGGCATCCACTGCATTAGGTACTTAGAACTTTTACTGAGTAAAGAGCATTGGCAATTTACTTTTGGCTGTTGGAAGAAAAATGTTTTTTTAGTTTATTTCTGAAAAATTGTTGTTATTGTTGATTAGTCGTCCTACCATTTTCTCAGTGAATGGATATGTGCTTTACAGTCATGAGTACCTGGTTAAAATAGTGCATCCAGGCAGCTTCCGTGCTGCTTCCATTGATTTTTAGGATGACGTTGGTCTAGTCCAGAGGGTTGCCGTTTTTTGAAGCCTACTTGGCTTCCCCAGTTATTGAATCACTTTCAAACACATGAAGTGCTGCGTGGAGAGATGCATAAAACCATAATTTATTATTGACTTCCTCGTTGAAAAATGGTTCAAAATATTCTGCAGAATAATTCCAAACGCAATTCTGTCCTGTTTTTGTATTATTATTTATAAAACCATGAGACTTGGTTATTATTGTGATTTTTCCTATTTTTCAAATGTCAAAATTCAACCATTTTTTAATTATACACGCAGAACAACCTGTGGGAGATCCACACTCCAATGGGACCATTACGGGACACAGAAAATGGCATTATTATGATACTTTTAATTGAACAAAAGAAAAACCTTCAATCACAAGCAAAACACAATTCTTCCCTCATTAGTCTTATTCATCACCTCAGACTGCATTACCCTCAGTTGGATTCCACTATTTTAGCCCTGATGAGACTGGCTGCTTCTCTTTTAATCCCTATTTATAATATGGACCAGGTGCACATGATAACTCCCCAGTTACGGGCTCATTCTCACATGGAGTATGGGATGGGGGCGGGGGGGTGCTGATCCATGACAAAACCAAATGAAAATGCCATTAATTTGTTTCTCATGTACTGAGATGGCTGAACCAAGAACAGAAAGTTTTATTACTGCATACATTTTTCAAGCCATATTCCATTGATTACAGATTTACAATTACTGAAAAAACGTTAATTGTTTTGCACTACAATACTGTAGTTTCTTCTCTTAGCACATCTGTGGCACTCCGTATAATACGGATATGAAGCACATTCTAAAATGTAGGAATGATTGTTCACTAACAGAGAGAATAGATAAGTGCATAAAAATTGTAGATTTACAGTGTGATCTGAAACACAATACCTCATGCGACATTTGGTTTTTTCCTCAGACTTACAAAATGTTTTCTTTGTAAAATGAGCATGTCATTGGACACTATGATGTCTGACTTTGGTTAATAAATAACTGTGACATGTATATTTATACTTGATAAATCATGTTTCTAACATGTTGACGGTGACCTGTGAGCCCTTTGTCTAAATTAACGTTTACATGTCTGCACTGGAGCTGAATGAATAGAAGCACGTTCTTTCCCATTCAATTGCAGGATTCAGCTTGGTCTAGATGTTTTTTATAATCCTAATCGTAATGAGAATTATATATTCTATAAAAGTGCAGTTCTGTTTTTTGACTATAATTGTTCGTGTTGTTTTGTGACATCATCTTCATCACGCTTCATTATTACTAATATCTAGTTTCTTAGCAGTTGCTTAACCCGAGCAACTTGCATTTTCTCTGTTATACTATTTATCACAGCAACTTGGGTTAAGCACCTTGCTCAGGATAAATCCACAGTTTTACCATAAAAACTGCTATCCACTGCTGCCCAGTGCTTCTTATTCGCCAGAAAAATGGCATTTTCTTTTTGTCAGGTCCATGTCTTGTCTGTGTTTGCCTGGGTTCCCTCTCGGTCCTCTGGGTTTCTCACACCGTCCAGAGACTTGAGAGTTAGGTGGATTGGTGACTGTGAAATGGGCACTGTGTGTGTTAGTCTGCATGTTTCCGGACATTTGATGATCTTCTTCACATCTTCTGCGCTGGTGTACCGCAACCATGAATTTAATGAGCAGTTAGGGGAGAAAAGAAATGTAGGGTCTTTTAAACAAAATAAAACATTTATATGTGTGTAGATTTTACCATGACTATTAATTAAATCCTTCTGTTCTTTTTATAGTGCCACTGGTACTATTACTTCCAAAAGTATTACTCTTGGTTTGATTTTATTTACATGTGAGCTGGAAGCATAACTGTCAGAACAAAAAAGCACAATAATTCACACTTTTTATAAAAAAATTTCAAAAATGTCTGTCACAAACTATTCATAGATCATTCCATGTATTATGTATCCATGGGTGCATGGGGGAAAAAAAATTAATTATACAGTTCCTACGAACTTTAAAATTTTATGGGATTCCATTTAGAAATTTTCTGCTGCATCTGCATGTTCTTTTAGAGAAAAAAAAAGGTTATCACAATTGGTTTCTAACAGTCAAAATTCAAAAGGAATTTGGAGAGACATTCCCTATAATTAGCGCCATCAGAGCAGATAGAAGCTTGTGCCATTTGTTGGGGAATGTAAATTACACTGGGGATATCATGAGAAGCATGATGTATATTGCAATTAGTCTATAGAAGTCTCACTGTGAGGAATTTAAAAGGAGAGAAACAAAGTGCATTAGAAGTCAAGCGATTAACGTTTAGACATTTCTATAAAACATTGAGTGGAAAGCTTTCTTCAGTTTTCCCTTTGACTACAGTTTAAAATTTTTTGCAGCATCTCCAACAAAATGGAAAACATATTTGTAAGAACATATATCATATATATCATGCAATATTATTCAGATGAAGTCATTGGAGACATGGGAAAAGATATGTTCAGAAATTCCTTATATCAGCCATTCAAATGTCTGGCAAGAATTTCAATAACACGGTTCACAATGTCACTGCTGGAGGGAGTATGGTGAAGAAGATTCAGATAATTTTTTTGGTCCTGCCCTATATAAGATGCCTTTTTGTTTTACCATATAAATGATTTGTTTCGTATAACGGGGAAAAAATGGATCCAAGAGTTTCAATGTTAGGAGTTATACCTGAGCAGGCAGATGTGTATCTCTTAAATATTATTCAAGTATTACTTCCAAACATGGCCCAGGAGATGAAGGGTTGAACGTTTTCCTGATGGGCTCCAATCCTAGACAAGGAGGGTTCAATTACAGTGAACAATTTGAACTGTTTAACATGGGTTTGTAGGGACTATCCACAGTCCAAATTAACTAAATTTCCCTCTCTCCGGCACCAAGGGATGACATCATCAGCCATTGCCCCCTAGCCGGCACTTTCAACTCCAGGGCCCACTCAGAGAACAATTAGCAGGTCGTAAATAACATTGTTTCCTTAAAAGCAGAGAACAGACATTTTATCCTGATCTCTCTCCTGCAGGCTCTCTCCTAAGAAAGGACATTGCTCCCTTCCACGAGGCCTCCAGCTAATCTGAGAGGAGTGAGAATTTCTCAGCACTGCATATGAACTCTAAGCCTGCCACATGAGAGGTCATTGATCATGGCTCGTGAGTTAGGACTTTTAGTAACACAGATCCTCTACCCAATTGTAAACCAAAAGTGGCTTGAGAAATGTTAGTCTATGCAAACTTATCGCTGTGCAGGATTGGGCAAACTAATGCAAGCAAAGATTTTTTATCTAGCCTTTCCTAGATCCTTATAGCACTCTCATAGTGCCGGTGTTTGTCCCTTTGCCTGCCTCTGGTGTTTGGATATCCCATTAAATTACTGCATTTGGGTTCTCTAATCTTAGCATTTGAGCACTTTCAGAAGACATGAACTCAACGACCTTACTGCCATGAAGCCGGCCCTTTCCTCACAGGGCACCATCCTGTTCTTAAGCCAACTGATCTTAAGCTCCCTTGAGGAACTGGTTCAACTAGTGTGGACGAAACCTCCCTCTACGGCAACACAGGAGGGAGCCTCAGACTCCTCTGCTCCTCGATTGCGTAATATAACGCCCGTCAGACTTGCCATCCCAGAGAAGTATGATGGATCCTCTGACAAGTGTGAAGGCTGCACTTGTATTTCATCCAACAGCTTGCTGCTTTTGCCAACGACTCCAAGATCCCCTTTCTTGTCACTCCAGTTCTGCAACCTGGGGTAGCTGGCCTGATCCTGGGATGGTGCTACTGACCTGCTGGACTTCACCACCAAATGGGGTGCATTTATCCTGATGGAGGACTACATTCTGGAGGCATTTATCCATGCCTCAACTTCCCCTGCTGCAGCGAGTTTCATTTTCGTGGAGAAGAATTATGGAGGACTGAGATCCTGTATCGACTACCAAGCATTGAAAAGGTCAAATACAGTTACTCCCTACCACTGGTGCCGGCTGCTCAGGAACAAGTGAGGGGGAATTGTGTCTTTATAACACTGGACCTGTGCAGCATGTACAACTTGATTTGGGTAAGTGAGAGCGATGAGGGGAAAACTTACCTTACAGAATAGTAGACACTGCGAGTACCTTGTTATGCTGTATGGATTGGTAAATGCCCCTTCTGTCTTTCAGGCTTTTATCAACTATTCTAACTATTATAGTAAATATCAAAAGTCCCAAATTAAATCTGTTATGATGAGATCTCGTAAGAAAAATACATTTGAAATGACTACTGCAAAGTCATGGTAGTGTTAAAGAGAAGTTGGGCAAGTTTTGGCAGAGTCAGGAGAAAAATAATTGCTTTAGGGACTAGGGTGGGAAGTGAGACATTATAGTTTGACTGTTGAGACAATAAAGCCCTCTTTCTCGCCCTCTCCAATCATTTCTTTAATTTTCCCTCTCATCATCGGATTAAACATTTGTAGGCGTTGCCCAGTGTCATATTTCAATGTATCAGCTCTTTACCCAGAGCCTAAAGCCAAATGCAGTGGTGAAAAATGCAGACACAAAAAAAAAAACTCAATGTAGTTAAGTATGGTCCTCCAGACAGTCAGATAGGTCTCCACTTCTGAAGCCTGATTGAAAAGAGACCATTTTTTTAATTGAACAAATTGCATCTAAATTATATATTTTAGAAGGACAATTTGTGGCTGCAGTCTCTGTTTAGATATGTTCTTTGCCCCCAGCTAGTTTTTATTTTATTTTATTTGTTTTTTGTATTATACTTCTGAAATCTGTGGTTTCTGAACGTATTTCATGTCATCTATGCTGACTGTGAGAAACTTGTTTGAGTGCTTCGTTTGAATCAATATGCCAGATTGCCAAGGGGCTCCACATATCAGAATGTATGTAGGCAAGGAAAAGCATCTGCCTGGGCTGGTGTGGAAACACAGTGTTTCACTTTCCTGCTCATTCTTCAGGATTCCACTGCTTTTGTTTCATTCATGAAAGTATTTTGTTCAAAACTCTGGACCGTCTTTCCTATGAATATTCTTTGGAAAAAATGTCTGTTGTCTGGGAGCGGTAAATGGCAACTTTCCTAAACCAGTGAGGCAAACTTGGCCATCAATTATCACTTTTTTCCAAGATCAGATGAATCACAACTATTCTCATGATGCTGGATAAAAGAGATTAATGGAGGAAACAACCCTATTTGAAGCACTTTTATTTTAATAAAACTGTCAAATACCACAGCATGACTCATGTATTACATTCTGTTATTCTACTTCTAAAATGCTATTAATTCTGTAATTTCCAAATGGGAGCTGCTTCTGTTTAGTGTCCTTTTCATTTAAAAAAGTATTTGTTTTAATTCTTCTAGAGGCGTACCCAGGCGAAAGGTCTTGGTGATCTCCGTCTCATTGTGTTCCGGGGACCTGAGGCGGAGGAGATCAAATTAGGGATCATTGTGGGTATGTGGAAAGCTCTATTCTAGGTCGGTTTGTTCTAAATGGGGCCTTTAATGAGGGGATCAAAAGGACTTTGTGTCTTCTTGGCAGGGTTTAACAAATGAAAATGTCAGCATTAGCCGAGGAGAGCCCCTGCCGAAGTTAGGCCCTGACGATTACAAGCCAGCTGTTTGTATCCAAAGGGTGAACTTGGCGGGGACAGCATCAGTCTCCTTCCATTGAAGATGCTTGGCGGCACAGATTAGGATGCCCAGCTCATCAGAAAAAATGGTTTGATAAGAAACACTACGGACTGTGGAAGTTAGTCAGTCATTAAATATAGAGCCCGTGCAAGAACTCTATCTCTTGGGCATTATTTAGATAACAGGCCCAAGCACTAGAAAGCCTGGTGAGGAGTAAGATCCGTCGAGGCAAATCTTGAAAGACTTGATTCCAACTTTGGGACCACTGACCTTTGCTCTGCTGAAATTTATGGTAGGTTTTTTCATGTCGAGCTGATTTCAGCTCCAGCCAGGTTATACACACCCAAAAGAATCATGGACAAATAATCCATCTGTTATTCATCAAAAACTAAAACGCTAAAAATAATTAATATTTTTCTTCAACAGCAGTTTAACGCTAAAATAGAGGTACATACTGTATAAAAATAGGAAGGAAGAAAATGAAGGCAGTGGTTTCTACAGGATTCCTTCAGATACCAATAGGAAACATGCCTGGACACAAGTTATTAAATCAATTGTTTGTTATCAATAGCGATGGTCAGTCCCCTGCCGGTAAGAAGACAAGAGATTTGTTTTTTACTCCATTAGTGATAATTCTAGCAATTCAAGTGATCCGCATACAAATATGATGACAGTGATGAGCATATACATTAATTAATATACTATATGCTCATATACATGCATATAAATTCATCTTTTTTTTATCCAGGCATCCATCCAGTTTAAAATCTGAGAAAAATAGATTTGGAAGCCTTTTACTGTAATTGTGTCCAGCTTTTCAGGGCAGTTAATAGGTTAGGAGGGGTGTGGAGTTGCTTTAGCAGTTTAAGAATATCTAGTTTATCTGTTATGCTTTAGGTGACAAACGTGTGCCTGGGATATACATTTGGTTGGTTTTGTATTAAATTATACCCAAGAACAGGCATTACATTGGTACCAAACTGAAAATACTATCTGTTATGGTTTGATTTAGCAATTAATTCAGATTCACATCATTTTATGTTAAAGATTATTTTCTCTAATGATACTCTGATATTCGTTCTTGGTGCTTAGAGAAATCGTGTGAATCGTGTGGTGCTTAACACTTTGTGCAGCTGAATTAGGTGCTGCTAGCTTCTTGTAAATGATTAATACTTTGGTAATGGAGTTGGAAATCATAGTAGACCATGCATGAATAACATATTATCTCAGGGCTGGACTTTTTCCAATGAAACGTGTATTTCGGCAGCCCTATCTGAAGTAATAGGTTCATTTTCACACAGAGATCATTAGAAGCATATAGGCCATTAATAAAGGGTTTTGAGGCCCAATTTTTAGTTTCTAAGGCCCATTTTTAATCTACTTATAATGACTTCACTTACATTATTCTCATTGGCGCAAAAAGAAGCACTGGGCTTGATCTTGCTACACATATTATATTTAAAAATATTAGCCCTTATTTTATATTACATTAATTGGGATATGTCTATTTTTTAGCTGCTAAATGTAGGGGAAATACTTGTGGATAGGGATACATGTGCCGACATTGAACTTTCGATTACTGGCTGTAAGTACGGGAGGCACGTAGAACTGGCAGTTCTGAAGTAAAACATGATAAGAAATACATTTAGTGTGTCTTTTTAGTTTGTATTTTTTTGTTTTTTTGTAGAGATTCTGGGGGGACTAAAAAAGAGCCTTTCGCTAATCAATATAAAATGTCACAGTGCATTTCAGAATAACCTCAGAATTAATATCTCAATAAATTATGTTCATTGTGACTTAATTGTGACACGTAAACCAAACAGTATTGCTTGCAAACCAAAGAATTTATAAATAACATCAGATATTCAGATTAGACAAATACTTTCATCCCAATAACTGGGGGGAAATTATGCTTTCCAAGTTCTGTATGTAAAAGTAGCAGTAAGTTCTTAAAATGAAAAAAAAATTGTAAAACCTGTCCTCTATAAGTCTTTACAAAGAATTTAATATATTCCATGACTATGGAAAAAAAGAGCATGAAAATGGACTATGGAATAGACATCTGTTGGTATTTATACATGCTCCTCCATAGAGATCTCTCTGCAACTGTTAAGCAATTCGAAAAGCTCCAAACGTTATAGCACACATGTATATTAGTATCTGTCGGCTGAACAACTACACAATAATTACACTGAAGGAATGAGTTTACCCATAACAGCCGAGTCATGTAGTTTCTTTATATAATCAAGCTAGATACCCCAGCAAAAAAGGTCTCAGCTAAACGCTTAAAAAACATATATCATATACGATAGAATATACAAAAATAGATCGGCTCCAAACTAAATATGCAAATGCTCTTAAAACAATGCATGAAGAACGCTCATCACCTTCACCTTGATCTTATTTAAATTGGTCATTAACATTCTAAATTAGGTTTGGCCATGGGGCACATTACGTGTTAATGAGCCTGATAGAATTATTAATTACCTATATATTTAAAAGTTAGCTCTTGTGATGGTGTGTGTGTTTATGGATGGGCCCTAAAAATGCATCCCTGTGTTGTTGGTATCATATTATTGGTTTAATATGTCTGTCGATAATTGAGAGAAGCTGTGGTAAACGCAAAAACATCAATATACTTATGAACTCTTTTTTTAAACTATATGTGTATTCTGTAGTGAATTACGGATTCAGTCATTAAATGCAACCAATTCTGAATACTGTAGTCAGGTGTAAGTAGATGACCATTGCAGGGCTTAAGAAAGGATCTGAACAAAGTCTGAACTGTTCTGGAGGGAAGATTGAGCACCAGACACTTAGTTATCTAGACATTTAGTTTGCTTAATTTATTTAAACTAAGCAAATCAATAAGACCAGCTCTGTGCCAGCATGAATAATTCCCTTAAACCCTTAAAAGCGAAAATGAGAGCCAAAAACCCACAAACAAGCAAAAAACAAGCAAAGCAAAAAACACCACATGACCTACATTTGTGTTTGGCCTCATTGGAGACATAGGGGTACCTGCTCCTTGCTCCATGATTGTCCACCAACTCACAGTTTGCAATTACATCACAGGCCTGATGCTGTTTTGAATATGTAGTGGTCAAAACAAATCAATAAAGATGCTATGGTGATGTTCATTTCCTTGCTGATATTAATATACTGTGCAATTACCTGTGTTTGGAATAGTTTGACACTACCTTAAAATATACCTTTGCAGGTACAGTGATAATAATGAGTAGTTCTCTATATCAGCTACCGTTACCATCAAAAAAATGTTTATATTTCCATTGTTTATATTTGTTTACTTCTTACAGTCATGCATCTGGAAAGTTTTTGACTGTATATGCAAGTGTCTACATGCAACATGGCGGGTCTGTACGGGCTTGTCCGAATGATTCACAAGGTCTTTGATGTGGTGCAAGTCGCCCTGTGGCTGGTGCACAAAGAGTTGCAGTCGTGGATCTGCTCTCTAGCACCGAACTGAATACAAGGAGACTGCTCTCTACTACTGCAACTCTCCACTCTTTTTATATGTTAAAAACAGCACCATTATCCCTTAGCTTTGCAATGTATCAGATGGCCCAAGTATAATAAAGAAACGGTACAAAAGTTTTGCGCAGAAAGGGAACTGAACGTTTGGGGAAAAGTTTGTATTTCTTGTATTGTTACTTAAATAGTCTTTATAATATCCAATTTAAAATGTTGTTTATAAGTCTGTTTAATTAAGGCACCATTGCTAGTGTTTAATCAGTATAAACCCCAGTTGTATTGATTAGTAGTTCTGCCACTCAATAAAATACAAACCTAGGTTTGTAGGTAAAAGTTTTAAAGTCGTATTTCTTTTTTAACTCATAACTAAGGAATCTTGGGCCTTTATTCCATCTCTTAAATAAAAACAATGGTTCTGTTCTTTTCCAACAGTGGATGATGATGGTTAGTTTCCTCTGCAGCACTCAACTGCAAGCATGAAGTATGAACTGACTTTAATTGAGGATGTGAAGTGAGAATGCAGGCGCCATCTGGTGGCGTGTGAGTTGAGTAATACGGATGGCAATTATAAAGGTTAGAAGGTCATGTTCCTGGAACCAAAAACAGGTATCATTCAATAAGGCCTGTAAAGCAGCATGAAAAAGTAATAGTAAAAAAATAATAATCTATTATCTTGCCTCTATACTAATGAATATTTTCACACCTAACATTTGAGTCTATAAAAAACAAAAGTAGCTACCATCATGCAATTAGTTGGCATACCAGACATGTTTGTCTTTAATACATTGCTATTTTTACATTACACCTCAAAATGAGCCTATGGGACATTGAGGATGGGTATTAAAGTCAGGAAAATGTGAGAAAAATAATTAGTGTGTGTATATATGTAATTAATTTATAGCAGAGTAGTACTATTAAAAATAACACATCAGCATTAAATCAATGTGGATTTGTAAGTTAATTTTGACAGGAACCAGGTTGGTCTCTGGGATGAGGGGGAAAGGAGTTTGTGTGACAGACTGACAGGTGCTGAAGGAGCCAAAAGTCCTGCTGTGCTGATGAGTGATCATTTATGCCACTGTACAGAAAAAATGTCAACGGAGAGCTTTCAGAGTCGCCATGAAGAGCTGAAATATCCATGCTCCCTCCTGACTAGTAACAATGTGTAAGACTTCTTTTTCACACGCTATCAATGACAAAGCCACAGATTAGACCTTAATGCAAATGTTGGCTAGCATTCTGTTAGCTTTACTCAACATGGTGTCTTCCACGGAAGCAAAGGCAAAGATAATCAGGGGGATTTTTCTCTAGCTCTGTTACTAGTATGTGGACAGGTCATTTATTTATTTTTTCTGAAATTAAGCAATAAAGGTATATTTAAAGATGTTTTTAAGATTTATGTATATTGCTGTTATTAAAATTTAAAATAATTATAATTATTATTGTTATGATTACCATAGATGGACATAGATGTTGATGGATTTTTTAATGTTATTTTTGAGATCTATGACCTGGATTTCACAGGTTCTAATTCAGATTCTGGTTTATTTGCCAGTAACGACGGGGAGATCAGGTCACAGGCGACTTAAAGTTTATTGGATTAGGAGAGACCGACAAGCCAAGCTGCAGATTGGTGATAAGAGAGAAAATGCTAAATTAATTATAAAAATTAAAAAAACTGGAACCCCCTTAAAGCAGTGCATACAAGACTCAGGAAAGAATACCTTTAAATCATCAGTTGATTCTCCTTTCATTCATGTCAAGCATAAAATTACGGCAGACATTTATTTCTCTCCGGAGGACATTAAAGCACCTTTATTTGCACTTTGTCATCCTGCAACTTTATTCAGTTTGAGTTTAACTTTATAGTGCTTGTGTCTCATGACCTGAGAAAAATCTCCAGATATAAGCACTCAAAATAAAACTGCAAAAGCTTTGTGGAGTTTTTTTATGCAGACTTTCAGTTTCTCGTCATAGCTATGATGTGGCGTTTTCCTTAGTCTTAAGCATCTTTTAGAGGTACTCCTGTCGAGTTAATGTCGATCTGAAGCCCTGATACCAACTACCTTGGCTTTATTCCAAAGCATTTTGACTAAGAAACTAAAGAAAACTTCTTTTTTTTCTTCACTTAAACAATATTGTTCCTTCAGTTTAACTCATAATGTTTCTGTGTAAAAAAATCTAAAGGTGAATTTAAAGCTATTCAACAGCCAGTGGAAAACATGGCAGCTTAAACAACTAACGGAGCAGGATATTGAAAGGTTTTTCACTTCAGTGTTAGCGTTTTACCCATTAACCTTTCAGAACTATTGAAGCAATGATTACTGAATATAAATCATGCCTCATACTGGATGCCTGGCATGTTGATATTAACGTGTGTACTGAAATATAAAGGACTTAATCATTGATTTTTCAATAATTAATTTGTCTTTCACCCTTTTGGTCAAATCATACTTACCTGTACTGAGTAGGCTATTTCTTTTTAACAATTGAAATGTAAAATTAAATCAGCTGCACCGCTATGATCAGTTGGGCATATTCTCTGAAAAGCCCATCAACACAACTTACATTTTTGACAATTAGTTTGTTTAATTTAATCACAGTACTTTTTATATTGCATCTGGATTATTTTCTATCAACTTTAGGGCAACCTTGTATTGTATTAGTATGCAATATTTTAAATATATATCATATTTAGTATTTGTATTTTGTTGCCTCGCCTGAATCCTTTTCTAATTTAACAATTTGATTGTCTTATTAACAATTGAATTAAATTTGAATTTCATGATTTAAGGATGCATTTGCAAATAAATATAAAATACTTCCCGTAACATATAACGAGTCTGCAAAATCTTAATCAGGTACCAAATGACGCCTCGCCATCTCAGCATTTTGAACGGCACCTAATTGCCCAGGGACCCAGATGGTCCCAGTGTGTGATTGCACCTCTAATAAGAACAACCTGTTTTTCAGTTAGGTAGATCTACCAGAAGTCCTGTTTGTCTGATTTTATCAGAGCATCCCGACTGATTTCAGTGGAAATGCTTTTCCTGTCCAGGATATGCTGTTTATCAGTAACATCAAAACAGAAAACAAAGGCAATGTTATGCTCTTCAGAAAAATAGTGCAAAACCAGGTAAGGTTTCAGATTGTGATAGATACTTTTAGTAAGTATATAATTCGTATTAAGGGGTTAATGGTGATAGGTGTGTTTTATTATAGGCACAATATTGGCACCATTCCTTCTGCATCGCTCACATTGTTTCCCACGGGATTTCCGAATTTGTTGTGTGTCCTCTCTTAGGTGTGCTTCCCATTTTCAGCGGAGAAACCAAGAACGTACCAATTGAGAAGGGATCCACTCTAACCAGGCATCTTGAAACCATGCAGACGATGGGAAGCGCACCTAAGGGAGGATACATAACTAAGGACCAGGCATCGTTGTAACGTGTAACGAGACCCGAGAGGATAGCTGGTGTCGAGGAGATGCCAAGAGGCCTAAAGGTTCCTGCTTTAGGTGCCTGATCCTCCCTGATGCATCACATGGTCTGAAAAAATGTCTGCATCCAGAGACATGCGGTCAAATTGGTTGACTAGGCTGTTTGCAGCGCCACCCCTTTGGCCTCTACCATGAGGCACTTGCTATCCATGGGATTTCTTTCTCTTCTCCAGTGCGTGGGGACCGGGACCGATGGTCACAACTCTTGGCTTGTAGGTCCCGACAGCCCGTCCCACACTGTTACCTTCCTCATTACAGTGCTGAGTACAACCATTTTTTTCTGGACATCCTCTGACCTGTTTGTTTTTAGTGCGCACAGTGGCAGTTTGTACACAGTCTCGTCGGAGTAGCGGGCCGGTGGGATTTTTGACCAGGGAACAAGCACTCCGGTGATCATTAAAAAAGCATTTTGCTCGGTCAGCTGGGACATGTATTAGCTTTACTTTGAGAAAAGGATAACTTTGCAGAACATGTGGGGGCGGCGCAGCACAGTGGTTGTACAGGCCCTGAATTTTGAAGGTTAACCCAAGTTCCCAGGTATATTTATAAGGCTTATTAGTTGTGCATGTATTCTTTGTAGCTAAATATTAACTACAAAACTTGACATTGACATTGTTTTTTATTACCATTACTGTGGTTTGGTTACAAATCCATAGACTCTGATTACATCATAAAATAAGGTACAGCCAGACATAATTTTGAAAATGTATCACTACAAAAATATGTGTTTTAATCATGCAGTGCCATCAATAGGTATTATAAGCCAATGATTGTGAAGTTGTGTTATTTACATTTTGTCCACCCAAAGGCCTACTGGTATTTTTAGCATCAGATAACATCTGCCTATTGCTGTGGCAGAAATGTTTTAAATGTGTTTTTCAGAGATGAACTCATTGCATGTTAATGAAAAACTAGTTAAATTACGTTATCAGCATGAAGTCAAACTACTATTTTTAAAACAAACAAACTGGTGTTCCATTAAATGATTTCTCTCACACAAGATCTCACTCTTGTTGTCTTGGAAACTACATTGAATACATGTAAAATAAAGAGAGACTAAATCTAATTTAAAGAACAGCTAATTCCAATGAGGGTAAAAGGGGGCATGTAAAAACTGATAATAAAATTTGTATTTATTACATTTGCTGACTTACTCCCAGCAATTTCCATTGAGATGGAGTGTTGAACAGGATTAGTGTATCATGGTATGTTAAACACAGGACTTACTTGTCATGAGGAGCGACTTTAACTAGAGTTAAATATGCTTTAAATCCAACATATATATAT
>JAOYSI010073640.1:0-22824 GCA_025775065.1 Hiodon alosoides
TCTAAAAAAATTTAAACTTACAGTTTATCTAATAATGCCCCCCCCCCCCCCCCCATTGTATCTAACTTTCAGCTGGATTAAGAAGACAGATCTGATATAAAAGGTAACAAGTTCCTCCTTAGGGACCACGATTAAATAAATCACAGCACAACCAGATCCCTCACAGCAGGGAGAGTGGTGATGGTAGGTGGGGCAGGAGGGAAGGGAGAGGGAGACGCAACAGAGCACTTATTGAGAGTAATCCAGTGGAAAGATTTTGGCTCCACTTCTGCCTGGGACTACTGCCACGCCTGCAATGAGGTACGACTGGAAAATCAGTCAGAGTAACCATAAGAGGCGTCAAAGGCAAAGGCTGGCCCCTCGGCAGCGGGCGAAGGGTCTGTGTAAAGTAAATCCCTGTTTAATGTGAATCCCAGCATTTTGGTTGTGGTTCCCTAGTGGTTTTCCCTCTGGCAGACATCACAGGACACGTGGAAGACATAAGAGTGAAAACTGTGAAACACACACGCAGATAAAGCCAAAAGGGAGAGTTTCAGTCCCCACTGAGGGCGTGTCAGTCCCTCCGAGGCTGTGTCAGTATCCGCCAAGGGTGTGTCAGTCAATCCCCGCCGAGGGCATGTCAGTCAGTCCCCGCCAAGGCTGTGTCAGTTCCCGCCAAGGGCTTGTCAGTCAGTCTCTGCCAAGGGCTTATCAGTCAGTCCCCGCTGAGGTTTCCAGTCAGTCAGTATCTGCCAAGGGCTTGTCAGTCAGTCCCCGCTGAGGTTGTCAGTCAGTCAGTCTCTGCCAAGGGTGTGTCAGTCAGTCCCCGCTGAGGTTGTCAGTCAGTCAGTCTCTGCCAAGGGTGTGTCAGTCAGTCCCCGCTGAGGTTGTCAGTCAGTCAGTCTCTGCCAAGGGTGTGTCAGTCAGCCTCTGCCAGTCAGTCTCTGCCAAGGGTGTGTCAGTCAGTCTCTGCCAAGGGTGTGTCAGTCAATCCCCACAGTTGCGATCTTTGAAGGCTGTGGGTTGTCTATGGGGTTTTCTAGGCACACCCCAACCATCTCCTCAGACCCCAAGGTACATACTGTACTCACTATAGATTACAGCTGGGCAGACATAACTCAACATGCCTGGGTCATCTAAGGGTCTTGTGCTCATGAGGGACAAACAGAGCGAGACTGGCCGTGTCCAGATATCAGTGTGTTAATTTTTTGTCAGTGTGTCCGGGCCACCTCCCCTCCAGGCCCCCTTTCAATAATAGCATCCCCTTCATCATCATCACCCCAACGCTTTGCCACAGCCAAGCATCAATCACCATGCAGAATCACCCTTATATAATCTTACTTCTTCTGCTTCAGTAATCCGACATGCTATGATTACTGCTTATTAGCAGCATCTCAAGAATAGAAAAGAAATAATATGCATGTGATTAAAAGGCTAACACTGGGGAGGCACACAAAATGCTCTTCAGCAGAGCTATGTGACTAACTTTGATTCAACTGTAATTACCCCTGGTAAAAAGACGCACTGGCCGTGGTGGGGAGCACCGTCGGTGTCCATCACGGAAGAGACACACTTGTTTTACAACAGGTGAACGGCGAGAAAAGCCAGCCACTTCACATTTCTGTTTCACTCTGTGTAATAAAATGCGGAGAGAGCCTCCTGAGTGGCCCAGTCGCCACACCATGAGCCGAGATCGAATCCTGCTGATGTCATTGGCCCGTTGTGACCGAAGAGCACAGCAGCGGCTCACAGTTGGTATAGCGCCGCCGGTGCTGGGGGTGTGTAAACACGCAGGGTTCCTCTTGGCTCGTCGCTAACGAGCCGGGCCCGGCCCGAGGGACATGCCGCTCCTCCAATCAGTGACAGGTCACGAGACAGGTGGCTTGAAAGTGACAAGGAGTCTGGAGTCTGGTACTTCCTCACCCTCCATGTCTCAGGTGGTGAGAGTTGTAGCGAAGAGCGTATTGCCTGTTCCAAAGTGGGTGGACAGAAATAGTTGGAGATTCCAAATTTATAAATCAATCAATAAATAACATAAAATGCCGAGAATGCTGCAAAGAAGTCTCAGCGACTGAATTTTTAATTCAGCGGTCCCCTCGGGGAGCATCTGTAAAAATGCACAAACACGCAGCGGGGCAATCAGGCATCACTAATGGCACACCGACACAAAGTCCTGGTGCGCCCATTGACAAACACCAACAAACCAGAGTAATGGACACCTGAAGATAACCCACCCCGCTGAGAGGCTCCTTTATGCCTGTGGCAGTTCAGAACGCCTTATCTCCAGGCAAGAAAAGAGAAAAGATAAAGAGGGGGAAAAACCCAGCCTTGAAGTGCATCCTGGAGTTTGCACAACAAATCAATGCAGCGGGCCCGGGGATGACAACGTCAGGTCTGCGGAGGGTAAACAGGCGCTGCCTATGATGACGGGGAGGAGAGTGGGGTGGCGGTGGCGAGGGGAGAGGGCCCCTCCAAGACTTCGTGGGCAGACCCCGCGCAGCTGAGGCACAGCGGTGAAATAGGGATCGGCTATAATTAGGCTCTCTAATACATGGAGCCAAGTCTAATTCCGCGGGACCGTTTGGGGCTGTCCTAATCCTGTTATCAGCTGCAGCAGATGCTGTTTGACAGGACAATACATGCATGATAAGTGTCGTGGAGCCCTCGAGCAGGCGGTGAACCTGTCAACAACATGGGGCTGGCACGGTATTGGTGAGGTTCGTTCACTATCACTCGCCTATTGTGCTCCGTGCATGCACTATTGTGAATTACCATTGAAATAACAGGATACCTATGCAGTTGAGCACATCCTTTCAGACTCTCCACACAAACTGGTTACTGCGTGTGTCTACGCATACAAGACACAATAGTAGTACACAAAATTGTTTATGACGCGCTAAGGGATTAATGAGAGAAAAGAAGGAGCAATGCCATCTTTACTCAAAATTTCTCCCAGCTGGAGCACATGCTATTAAAACGACTTTCATCTCAATGCGCTGTTTATTAGGCTGAACAAAGGGGGCCGGTTTGCTAGGAGACAGGGCCCTGTCAGACAGGACCAGAGTAGTACAATCTAAATAAAAACCTGCAGCTCTCACAGTTCATTCGTTGTGCCCCCGCGCCGAAGCAAGCAGTTGCCCCGGAGAAATGCGCAGGCATAATCGTGTTTGCATTTCCATGGGTGTGTGTTTTGTTTGACTGTGTGTGTGTGTGTGTGTGTGTGTGTGTGTGTGTGTGGGTGTGTGTGTGGCCGTGCGTGAGAGTCAGTGTACAATAGCTGTTTGCTGAGGTTGCTGAGGAGCCGTCTGTTCGAGCACGTCGTGTCCGTGCGCTTGCCTTGCTGCCTCCACACGCCGTCCCGGTCTGGTCTGTGCAGCCCCAGCTGTGACTGCAGACATGTGACCTGGTCTGTGCAGCCCCAGCTTTGACCGCAGACATGTGACCTGGTCTGTGCAGCCCCAGCTGTAACCGCAGACATGTGACCTGGTCTGTGCAGCCCCAGCTGTGACCGCAGACATGTGACCTGGTCTGTGCAGCCCCAGCTGTGACCGCAGACATGTGACCTGGGCTGTGCAGCCCCAGCTGTGACCGCAGACATGTGACCAGGGCTGCGCAGTCCTTGGCCACGACAACGTCCTTGAGGAGCCTGCCCGCCCTCCCACCCCGGGGGTTAGAGACGGCCCCCCTTTCACTCTTGTACAGCACATTTTTGTTTGTTTGTTTTTTGAGGGGGCAGGAAGGACACATTTAAAAGAGCTGGCATTCATGTGACACAATAAACTCAGGGCCTCTAAAGACCGACTCCTCAGTTTCGGCACAGCAGAGTCGTAGCGACAGGTGTCAGTGCCCCCTCCTGCTATAGGTCACTGACATTGTGCAGTGACTGGAAACGGGACTCCATATTAAAAGATGCTATTGTGAGGCCAATTTACTTACTTGAAAACCTATTCAGGCTCTGCTGATTTAGCCCCTTGATTTCTTGGCTTTAACAGAGGTGTTACAGAATGTGAAAGACTTAATCTGCTCTTTAAAGGAAGAAACACACTGGGAAAGGGGGGCCCTGGATTTACACTAATTGGGACTAATTTGGATGCAGAGCCCTTGTAATTTCTTATGTGCTTTCAGCCTCCTGAATCCAAACACGGCTCATACTACAATGAGATGAGAAAGAGTCAAAAAGTAATTTAAAAGGAAAACAAATAGCAAAATCAATGGACAAAAAAACATTGAATTGAAAAAGTTGAACTGATTTCAAGCACAAAGTGTCAATCATTCTCCATAGCCTCGCCCATTTGAATTGGGGTTAGCTCTGATTAGCTCCTTAGGGTTAGCTTGTTAGGGTTAGCTTGTTCACCCAATCACATTGCGTAGTCGTAAACAGGAATACTGTCAGAATAATGCTCCTAATATCCAAAAACATTTTGAAATTGACAAACTGTAGTTTACGAGCTCATAAATGTAAATAATTTTTACATACAAGATTTGTTATTAACGAGTTATGACAACCCACACCGTTTGGCTCATTATTCACGCAATTACAATAGGGTAAACGAGTCGCAGACATCAAGCGCTAACACCAATTTCCTCAATTGAAATGAGAATAATTGAAACTGGTGAAAAACGAACTCTAAAAGGTAATAGCGCTACCGTCAGCTTTATTTTATTAGCTTGCCCTTTAAGTAGACTGATGGTGCAGCCATTTACTTTTTAAAAACGTCTTAGGTAACATTGGCCCAAAGACACAAAACAAATTGAAGGAGACACACAATCAACACTCTGTATGTCAAGGAGTTTCCTTGGTCTCCTCGAAACAGGGGCTACTGCTGGTCCAAAACGGTGCCGTTTTAGGACTCTTAGGACTGAGGACCAATATGAGGGCATGCAATAACGCCACTTATGTGTGTTTCCTAGTTTTTCTAATCTCTCTCTTTTTTTTCAGTTTTCAGCCCACTATTATAGCTAATCAGCCTGAGGAAGCACTGCTGTTCTGTAGGCGCATTTCTTGGGTAAACAACCTTAATGCTCACTGACATTTATTAGTATTACAACATGAGTTCTTGTGTGACTCTCAAGACTGGTGTTTTTGTTTTTTACAAAAGGCATTAAAAAAAGAACTTTAGGAGTGCACTGGCCTTTCGTCTATTGGTCTGTGCCACAAACTGTAAGGAAAACAAACAAAGACGAGGCACTCATTTTTACAACATTAGTGTAGAAAAGACAACTTGAATTAGTGCTGCCACAAGCAGTGCCCACACAGCATCTGTAGCTCGACTCCCTGCACAGCATCTGTATCTTGACTCCCTGCTCAGCATCTGTAGCTCGACTCCCTGCACAGAATCTGTATCTTGACTCCCTGCACAGCATCTGTAGCTCGACTCCCTGCACAGCATCTGTAGCTTGACTCCCTGCACAGCATCTGTAGCTCGACTCCCTGCACAGCATCTGTAGCTCGACTTCCTGCACAGCATCTGTACCTCGACTCCCTGCACAGCATCTGTACCTCGACTCCCTGCCCAGCATCTGTAGCTCGACTTCCTGCACACGTCGTCGCATTGAATTGACACAGAAGCAAGTCCTGGCCTAAACTCTTGTTCTTCAGGCATAACTCTTTAATCTCTTTGACAAGGTCTTTGGCTTGTTCGAACAGAAATGTCTTAAACGCTGAGGCAAGGAGCAATGTCCCAGCTTCTCTCCCCCCAATGGGTCGGGGTTACATACTGCAGACATGCACATCTAAACAAACCCGCTCCCTAACATAACTCCCCTCCCATACACACACTCACTCGCGTTAGAAGCCACTCACCCTGACCTGGCCTTGCCTTGCCTTCGCGGCAGCTGACCAAAGCCCCGTTCGCTCACTGCAGCTCATCTCAAACTGCAAATTTATTAATAAACTTCACCGTGAAAAGCCATTGCCAAAAGGGCCAGGGGGCATTCTGCTGCCACTTTCAAAAACGCCAAGAAGTCGTCTGGTCATGCGGAAGATGCCATACTCTACACATGGACGTGATGGTGAAGGAGGGCACTATAGGGGTAGTACTGGGGCGAAGAAGGATACTAAAGGGGTAGAATTGGTGTGAAGATGGGGTAGTACTGAGTGATGCAGGGCTCTATTCATAATGTGATTCCATTAATAAGGAATTTTCAGGTTTTATCAAGCTTCACTTACACAAGCGCTTCACTGCTGGAATTTAAAATAAACAGTCAAATTGTACAAAACCAATACTACAGCCAGATAATACAAAAACCCTGTGCCCATTTTCCTGCAGTTCTTCTTAACCCATGCAAAGTGACTAATCAGCTCAGTGTTATTCTGACACCTTCTTAAACCTGTACATTCTGTGCAGTAAAACAGTAACAACTATCCACAATGATATTAATGCATCTGTCGCCTGATTGGCTGAGAGGAGCGACCTACAATGCACGGCGTCTCTGCTGGAAAAAGACCGAAATGCAGTCTCAACGGATAGGGTAAACTTTACAGAAAACATCCGTTGAACTGCCATAAATACCCCCCCCCAACTTAATTGTAGGGAAATGGTAGTTTATCTGCCGTCCCTCTTGTGAAATCTGGGTCTTCAGAGGACCAATAATGACGGGGTTCCATGTGTAAATAATGTGTTTGAGGAGGATGTCGGACACTTTATCCGCAGCAGAAGGCAAGTGGCCCTACTTAGAACGGACGAGTCCTGTGACGTAAAGGGGGCCTTACAAAGGACATTGCCTTTACACAGACACGCACCACTGGAGGGGTAAATTAATTAGCGGAATAACATCCAGCGAACATAGCTTTGTCTTATTTAATAATCCAGAGTGGTGGACTGCATAATGGATATAATAGAAGTACCCATGACCTCCAGCTGTCACTGCTCTGCTCTGGGGCCGGTGCCCACCCAAAGGTCTGGGTGACAGCACTTAGCCAACTGCAGACGCGGCTGAGAGTGGAGACGCACCACACACCAGAGGAGGCCTAATACAGACAGGAGGGCCAGCAGAGATAGGGTACATAAGGAACCAAAGCTCCAGATTTTCACTCGGGCAGGGTTTCGCTGATCCAGGATCAAAGCCTTCCAGGCATTTAAAAGCTACGGGGGAGGCACAGATATATCGCTAGGAGCACCCGGACTGTGGCAGACCAAATTCATTTCAGGGGCTTGGATCCAGGTTTGGCTCAACGTTTGTGTCCTAACCTCATCCCTGAGCCGAGGACGCAAACTGCAACTGAAGAAAATCATTTTGCATCACATGGGAGAGACAAAAAAAAAGAGTGGAATACAAAAATAAAATTCAGATGGGCAAAGGCATTCATGCAGAAAATCTCCGCCTTTAATCCAGTTTCGCACGCCTTATTAAAAAGCTGTGGAAGTACTCAGACTCCGCAGTATGCAACGGGCGGCGGGATTTAAAGGGCCAAATCACAAAGGAACTGGAGACACAACCAATTTTCCATGACAAACATGAAAAGCAAGCACCAGAGAGCCGTTGCCATCCAGAAAAGACAGCGCCCCTCCTTTCTACTCAGCATTTACCTGGAGGTCACCCCAGGCGACGCCGTTTCCCTCCCCTCAGTGGGGGCGGGGCGGGGTGGGTGAGTCAAAACGGAATGGGATGCATGGTGGGGATCCCATTTCCCCAGCGCGGGATCGAATGATGCGATATGTTGCCTTTAATGGCTTTTACATTTTTATTATTTAGGGAGTACACCGCTAACCCCTCCTCATCCAAGTGTTACAAAGCCTAATTAAAAAGGATTACAGCATCAACCCTGACTGGGAGCCCTGTATGTTTCTGGGTTGTGGGGAGAGTCTTGCGAGCTGCAACCCTGGTAGGGATTTTAACCCCCGCTGTGGGACTGGCTGCAGTGTTCTGTGTAGTTACAGCTGAAAGTTAGGCTGAAGGAGACCTCCTCCAGTAGTCCCTCCTCTCACGTTTACACTCGCTACCAGGATCCCCGTGTCCCTGTGCGGATCCGGAGCTGCCATCCGCAAGGAGCTCAGCATTATTGACAGTGCTGCTGAAATACACATAAATCAATCACAATTGTATTTGATATAGTGAAAAGCGCTGTACGCCCCCCCACTCACACAAACGCGTTGTGTTGCACGAATACGCCGGAGACGTACAGTGATATCCAAAGCTCACACAAGCCTCCACGCAGTCCCATAATCGCAAGCATCGCTCAAGGGCTATGAAGCCCCAGCCCACTACATAGCATCGGGGCTCATCTCATCTTCCCCTGTCTCAAAAGTAGTTTATTACTCCAGCTATGATTTGTTGATTTTTTGAGGGAGATGGAGAGCATCTGTGCAGATGAATGGAGATGGAGAACGTCTAAACAGACTTTTTACCCAGGTAAAAGCTCACTTCTTGACAGCCCCCCCCCCCCACCCCCCCGAAACTAATCTGTGTAGCTGACTCTAATGTTCATTTCTGGAGTAGTAAAGTACTATAGGCTGCATTATAAACCGAAATGTTTTTTTTGCATCCCTGCTGAGAGTAGCAAAGAAAGAGTCCATTATCAGCTATGTTAAATGAGAATTTCTGTTAATTGTTGTTACTACTGGCTATAAAGATTCAGCACTATGTACCACGACACATATGCTGATAAAGCCTTCAATTGAACTGAACTGAATTGAAAGAAACAGGGACAAAGAGAGAGGCAGAGAAAGAAAAAAATGTTTAATCTGAGGATCGAGTACCAGTCGCAACAGAGTGGTCATTTCAACAGATAACCACCATTAGACAGACTAATTTCTTACCCTGGTTCAGTAGCTCCCTAATTTTCTTTCCATTTTCATCCATCTCCTGATTTCCCCCCATATATCAGTGACCTTGGTTTCCCACTTCAACCCCACGTTTTGTCATCTTCCTCTTCTTAACTGTGTTTATTTCTCCCCCCATGTGCGTGTGCATGTGTGTGCGTGTGTGTGTGTGTGTGTGTGTGAATACTTGGAACCCACAGTGGGAGCTCCTTTCACACACCAATCCCGGCGCTTGAGAGAACCTAAACAAACAATCAATGTCCGAGTCGCACCGGCCAGATCACGCTGTGCCGTCTGACACTCCCACTTCAACTCAAAATGCCGGCTGGGCCCTGGCGAGGTAATGAAGTGTCGCAGGTGGTTACGGGCCCGGCAATAGCACAGAAAGGCCTAAATGGGAGTTGGCGCCAGCATCCCCTGGAGGGCGGGGCGGGGCCAGGGGAACGGGAATAGTTGGCAGAGGTGGAGGATCTTGAGCAGTCACCTGTATGTATCACTGCAATAGCCACGCTTGAAACGGGTCAAACCGACTACAGTGATGTGTTTGTGCCAGGCTGAACAGAGGAGAAAGAACTCACTAGCTGTTAATGGGTTAGTCAATGAAATGCTTAAATCGGATCCCATTTGCTTTTACATAACTATGTGTGTTTTTTAATGTTTATGTGTGTGTGTGTGTTTGTGTGCATTAATGTGTGTGTTTTTTTGTTTAATTGTGCGTGCGTGAGTGACAGGGCTCATTGTGAACGAGCTCTCTACTGACATTGACATCACTCCTTAGAGACAAGAGACTTAACAACAAGCTAATTGTTGCTCTTGTCTGTAAGGTGGTTGTGCTGACCCAAGTTCAATTCCTGGCTATGGTGCCGTAAGTTGGTAAAAAGCCAGGGGTCAGGGATTGGATGGGGTCTGTTAAGCATTTTTTTGTTAGTGTGCTTCTAAGCTTAGACAAAAAACTATTTTAATTATTGTCAATACCATAATAAAAATAAAGAAAATTTAAAGTGAATCCAGCCTCACTGGAATGTATTGATATTTCACGTCATTCTCATTCAAGTATGCAAATGAACTACCACTGAAACTATTTAGTAAACGAGGTTGGCCTGTTCACATTGGCCAACCTGCTTAGACCTTTAAACACAGCCCTTTCTCAGCCCAGGAGGTGGCGAGAGCCACGTCCACATGTGGGACTGGCCCTTACCTGTGCTGTCGGGGGTCTTGCCGCTGCTGATCTGCTTGAGCCTCTTCTGATGGGACTTGCCGTTATAGTGGATCTGCGCCTGGGCCGGGGAGTTCAGCTGGATGTTGCAGACCTCACACAGTGTGTAGTTTTTGTGCTTCCTTTCCCGCTTGGGCCTCTGGCCCCCTCCTCCTCCTCCTCCTCCTCCTCCTCCTGCTACTGCTCCACCGCACAGCTCGCTCTCAGGTGAAGGGCCGTTCTCTGGCTGGGAGGCGGGGCTGAACGGCCGCTTCGTCCCTGTGATGGAAAAGAGGTGCGTGGGCAGTGAAGGGTTGCGGCCTCTGCTATGGATTGCAATTAAATCCCACATCCCACAAAGTGACTCTGAAATAAAGCCTACGGTGATTTGAGAGGCTTTGTGAGAGTAAGCGCCGCCTGATTGTGGATTCCTTCAAATGAAGCGTTCCTGTCAACTGGGTCTCTTGAGAGGGCCGGGCCATTGAGTTGAGGCTTGCTTTGTGGAGTACGCAGTCTCTGCTGTCAGGGGATCAGAACCAAGCCTGGATCCAATCAGTGGAGCTCTGGGCCGCAGTTCAACAGACTACCACAGGGAGGAGCTAGTCTGCCAAGTTCTGAAGGCCTACTCAATTTTTTCAACCGCCACCCCGCCCCCCCACACTCAAAATCTGCTCTGCCTAAATAAAGCCGGTTACTTCCAGGAGTCTGGACATTTTCTTACTTCGCCTGTCTGCCATCCTAGGAACACCATGCAGTACAAAGCATTAGAGCAACAGCTGACAGAACCGCACAGCATAACCAAACGCTACGGCTATATCCTGGTGACATTTACTAGGTGTATCTTAATCCAATACTATAATAGTTTATACCAAACAGTTTGCACAGCTCCCCTTAGTTCTCGTTACTCTCCTCACCGTAGGAAAATCTTATCAGCAGCACGGGGACATCTGTCTGTGAGCGTGTGTGTGTGTCTGTGGCGTGTGGGTTTCTCTGCCGTCTGCTGTATCACCCCAAACCTGAGTAAGAATCCAGCGATATCAGAGTCTGTGTTGAAGGAGGTGCTGATGTAAGGGGGTGCTAATGTAGGGGGTTAAGGTTAGGGTAGTGGTGCAAATATGGGGGGTGCTGATGAAGTGGTTGCCGCACTGGGAAATTAAGCTAACTAAACACAAGGAATGCTTCACATGCCGCACGCTCACATTCCAGGCTCTTATTACTTCACTCACTGTGCCCCTCTTACCCCCCACACTGTACCCCCCTCTGTCGCTCTCTGCACTGCTCTCTGTCCACTGCTCTGTTCCCCACTGCGCACCTCTGTCTGTCACCGTCCCCCTCTGCACCCCCCTATGTCGCTTCCCCACTGCGCACCTCTGTCTGTCACCGTCCCCCCTCTGTGCCCCCCTCTGTCCCTCTTGGTCCCTTACAACACAGCTCCCTTTCCCCTACTGTATCCCTCTCTGGACCCCTCCGTCTCTTACTGCACCGCCTGTGTCCTTCGCTGTCCACCTCTCATATCCCCCTGTCACTTGGTCATCCTTTTCCACCCCTACTCCCCATCTCCTCTTCTCTTTCTCTTTCCCTCTCCCTCACCCCATCGCTCCTCCTTTGTTTCCTCTCCTTTCACTTAGTGGATAAGTCAGGGGGGTGAAATCATGAGGAAGTGGTGACGTGCTTTACATTCTGCCTACTATGATATTTGAGAGCATTGCATGGACCATATACAGGCAGCATTAAAAGTGTAGCAAAGGGACTACAAGCTATATTTACGGCTCAAAAGGTTTATGAGATTAAGGAGTTTCAGTTTTTACAAGCAAAATAGCGTTTAATGGTCGCATCGATCAGGGACTGTAAAAAAAAGGTAGACCCTCTCTGGCTGTCAGTCCCAGACCAGGCCTTCTGCACCAACCCCTGTGGGGCTCAACCTGGCCGAATACCCCGGTTGATATGAGGACACTGTGATTATCTCTGAGTCATTCAATTTGTGACTTAGCAGGTGCTCTTCGATTACAATGTAACAGTTCATTAGCACATACAGCTCATTGACAAAAGCAATTTCTTCCTAACCACCAAGAAACAAAAGCAGTGGCTCTCCCCGGCTTTGAACCTGCAACCTTCCGGTGACATGTGAAATAACTTTAGATATCTGCTCTGTCAGTAGCAAATCGCACCGGTTCTTTTATAACGGTGATCATTGTGCCAATAGCCAAGCAGGTAGCAACTGTTTCTCTGTTGAATATTAAAGGAGAGAACTGGCACAGGAGGGATACATTCCCTCTGGCGTGAAAGGACATCCAACAGACCTCCAAAGAACAATACAAGGAGGCTAATCTATTGATGAAAGACAGCACTGTGTAGAGTAGTCTCTAATGACTGTTCACGCTGATAACGGCATAATTTCTTAATTTAAATGAGTGATAACAAAAGGTAAAATTAGGGGTGGGCGGAGGGGGTTGCTTTAACAGTCACTGTAAATTAATGCTTTAAAGCAAAGGGGCCGGTAGGAATATCATTTATTATTTTAAAGCATTTCATGTTGGCTTCCCCTTAAATCTTCTCCATGAATATATAAAAAGCAGGTCTGCATTTGATGGATGAAGACATCAATGCGCTACAGACGTCAGAAAAACTTCCAGCTGAGTGATTTCTGTCCTTTCATTTGCCAGCCTCACAGACATTTATGTATGTACATAAAATGCTCAAAAACAGAATCAGAAAATGAGACCTATGAAAGCTCTATTCATGTCTGTGCTAGCTGAGTCAAGTTCCATCTGATGCTTTTCAAAAGGCTCACTATACTGCAAGTACTGTGCTTTGGCACTGGTTGAAGAACCTCTTTATGGGTGAACTACGAAATCTTTAATCACCCCCCAAACCCCACCACCACTAAGCTTAGCCAGTGTCCCCTGCACATATCCCATTCCCAAAATACGCACTTCCACGGGCACACATGAAGGGCATCCGCTTCCTGATCCAATCCGATTTTTCTGAACTACCATTATTTTGCCCTTCCAGAGGTCGTCAATAATGCTCAATCTTGTGCTGAAGGGAGGATTCTGAGCTGCCATCAAGCCTAAGAAACAATACGACAATATGCCTGGCCTTGCTACACTGAAAGAACAGACTCACCCCTCTGTCATGGTGTGAGTGTGACCCTTTGGCTGGGGAGAGGTTGTACGTCACTCAACAGTATCACTAAGAGGCCCCCTCCCCCATCAAGTTCACCCAAATATACACAGGCAGACTGTCATTGGACGTCAGCACCTCCTAAATCAGCCCAGAGAGCAGCATCCTGAGCACTGAGACAAAAACGGGTTGAGACACAGGGAGCATTAGCTTGGCCAGTCCACAAACAGGTCGTAAATTATTCTGAAGCTGCTCAAATTTTGAGTAACTCGCATACCAGGGAGCGTTGCCCGCATTCGGCACCTCTCCTACAGCTGGACAGCCCCGCCCTCTCCTCCAATACCACCAAATAGTCTACATCGGTCATGCCCGTTCCTCACTTTCTGCTGTTCTCCCGACCTCACGTTTAGCACAACCTAAACAGAAGGGAAAAAAAGGCGTGGCACTGGCCCGTAACCTGTGGGAAACTCACAATCCCTGGTGCCGCTGCGTCCAGAAAGGGCGGGGAGGGTTAACCACCGCCTGATTCAACCCGGTGTAGCCTGCACGGTCAAGGGGTAACGGCAGAACCTGCTTAGAAAACGTGATCCAAGCCATGTGATAGGCGCTAAAAGCACATCAAGGCTCCACAACAATTGATGAAAAGGGAGAGGGTTGAGTGTAATTGCTGTAATTATGGTATTACTATACCATAATACCATAATTACTACTTTGTGGGGGGACCAAGAATGAAAATAACATCCATATGATTTATGCAATTATCATTATAATAAAATAACAACAATAAAATAATACTATTATATTCATATTTTAATTATTACAAGTCCACTGTCAATGTTGACGAAGTATAAACTTTCACGCTGGCCAGTGTTGAGAGAAATGTGATATATTTTAGCTGGCACAGAATACATTTCTCTCATAGCTCTAACCTGTTAGAATGTCTTTCCCTGGAGAGAACCAGGGATAGTAAATAAATACAAATGACCCATGAATTTATAACCTTATTTGCCTGCAGCAGCAATCTTTTCCCTGCATGAGCCCTTTTTAGTTGGCGTGTGGTGGGGCAGCTTTTAACAGGATAGCTCCCCTTTTCATCAGGCATGTTTTTTTGAACAGCAGCAGGCGTGCACCATACCTAGCTCCGTTTGTGGGGCAGAGTGCAGCCCTGTGATGACGTGTCGTAAAGGCAATGTGCGGTCGTCCAAGCGCCACGTGTGGCCGTCTCAGTCTTTCGCCTTGGATTATGGGATCAGTCAGTGGATTGCTGTGCACGTTTGATCACCACCCCCAGAGCTACACCGGTTGGCTTTCTGGTCTCCCGGCGGCCCCATAAATGCCATCCTCTCCCCACAGGATGTCCCGGGCGGCGAAAAAACGGCCGGGCTCATAAAAAAAGGCCTGATCAACACTCTTGCGCTGTCAGATGTGGGCACATGCTGGAGAGGACGTGTTTGGGGATGTATGCACTGTCAGGGGCCCAAGCAAGAAACATACCTAACAAGTTGTAAAAAAGAGGATGATTTAAATTTAGCTTTAAGATTCAATCTCTTTTATTATATCTTTTTTTGCATCCTAAACTGCATGATCAATTATTGCTGTCGGGAAAGCGATGAAACTGGTCAAAATGTTAGGAATGAGACTGACTGTGGAAGAGAAAAAAACGACGACATACTACTGTATTAACAAAAAATTGAAAGCAATAAATATTGCATGAGTAAACATACATATGCATTAGATGTAATGACCCAAAAATAAAGCGAGTAGACGTTGGGCAGGATGACGTCTGCTTTAAGCCACGTCAATAAAAGCATTTGAAACACACTTCGCCTATAAGAGAGTCAATAAGACCATTTAGTGTGTCGAATCATAGCGCTGTGAACGCCGCAGTCACGTGACAGAAATGGAAGCTTTCGGTCGAAACAGAGGCGCCCTGGGCGTCCACAGTGACAAGCTGTTGTGAGGCGTATTCCCTTGCCGGCACACCAGCGTTATGTTTAGACTAGTGCTTCCCTCCCAGTAAAAGTGGGATCTGGCTGCACTGTGATGGCATGCCACGCACAGTTGGAAACTTTCCTCTTCGGCTGTGTGTTGTGCAGCAGCGTGTTCTGCGTGTTTGTCTTGTGTCTCTAGTGGCATCGTTTCAGCCTGCGGTGTCTGGTTCCCACTGCGCCATTTCGTGTTGTGTTCCCCTTCCTCCTGCCCTTTCTTTACGCACCAGGGGGCTAAAGTTAGCCCGGCCGCCCCAATCACATTTTCCACATTCCCTCCAGACCACAGGTCCCAGCCGGACCAGGGTGCTGACGGCGGCTCTTGCTCTCCCTGTCCCTCTCCCCGTGCCTGTTTCTCTCTCTCTCTCTCACATACACAACCACTACAATCACCCACACACACACACAACCCAGGAGGCACACTGCACAATGAAAACCCTGCAAGACAGCCGGGGAGTGATTCACCCAGCTGCGGCTCGATCTGGGCTGTTGATTTTACAGCCTGGCTGCGGCAGTCCCCCAAATTCTCAGCCCACGTACGTCTGGGTAATATTACTTTGGGTCCCTCCATCCCTTCCAAAACCAGAACAAGGTTTTACTAAAAACTGCATTCTGGGGAACAGTGAGCAGGGCAATGTGGTAGAAATAAAGCTGGAATAGAGACAAATAGGCAAAATTGACGTGTCTTCAGGTTATCTACTTACTATAGCAACAGATATCTGAATCTTTGTGGTGAAGGCCTGTCCCCAGCCTCTTTACACCTGTCATGGCCTCCACAGACTACATTTTTGACCTTTTCTTCCAACGGAAGCCATTAGTCATCTCTCCCTCTAAAATTAATTAAGGGAGCGCTTACGGGATACGGTGCAATGTGTCAAATGATAACTTTCTGTAAAAAATGTTATACATAGCCTGGGTATGGGTATTATTAACCCCTGACCCTCCTTGTGCTGAGCCACGGTGATGCGCTCCAGGGCAAAGCTTGCTCGAAGACGGAAAACTGAAAAAGGTGCCACTTAAAAATGTCACCCAGCACACGTATAAACACACAAATAAAATTCTTAACATTAAGACGTCAACACCACTCAACAAGCAATCCATTTTAAAAGTTAATTGCTTGTTTTTAATGCCAACAAATTCTCTAACACACTTGTACACATTAACTATGCAAAAAATAATGTTGCATGGTTACAGCCTCTCTTAATATGTGGCTCCAAAAACAGCTAGCTGACCATTGATAGCTCACAAACCACAGCTCAGGCAAATCAAACCTGACCGCACCTCGATTTTCCTACACTCGTCCGAACAGCCGCATAAGCGAGGGGGACAGATCACAAGGTGCATGCACAGTACCTCTAATCAACCTTCTTGGGAAGTGGCACCCTAGAAGAACCATGACCCACATCACTCAAGGGCCTTTGACGAAAGGCGATCTGAGTGATCTGCCAACAAAGCTCCACAGTAAAGGCTCCGGCTTTGCATTTCCCAACTCCTCTCTGGCCAGCTTTCAGAGCCTGAGAAATTCACACCGTGGGTCACAGCCAAATCTATCAATCTGTTTCCTTTTTTAATTTCCCCCCGCTGTCTCTTGAGTTTGTAATCGCACAGGCCACAAGTGCACTCGGAGGAGCGTGGGGGAAAAGTCTTGCGTTAGATTGTCAATGCTGCTCCATCAACTTAGTGGCAGGTGTAATCACCGCCCAGGGTTGATTGGGTTAGACGTAGCATGTCTTCTTGCTAATGACATTATCTCAGCAGGAGAGAATTAATTACGGCGACACGGCAAGGTTCCCGCACGAAGGCGACGGTGGCTCGCATTTTGTCCGACATGCTGGTATAAACCGTTTTTTTTACAAGCTTGTGGTTGCGATGTGACTCGTCAATGGCTTTGAAAAAGCAGCAGACTCCATTATTTCCAAATAATTTAACGTGATTGCTATGAGGAGATAAGTAGACCTATTTCCAATCTTATCAAAATTAACAGCAGAAATCAAAAGTTCATCCTTTCCAGAAACCAAATTTAATCTTACCTTTGCATCTTCGAAAAATGATAGGCAATCAGTTTTAGTTTGGAGAAATGCTTAACTCTGTTTCTTTTCAGTCATTTAAGTCGGGACAGTTCATTTTACAAATCGGACTGGCAGGATTATGCTCACCTACCCCGGACAGTTCAGCGGCCCAATAAGACCTCTAGTAAGTCTCGACAAGGTTCAAGTACTGTTCCAATCACAATTCTATTGTCTCTCCCTCTCACTCTGTGCATCAACAAGTGAATTCCAGCTGCAGATTATGAGCTCAATGCAGGTTTCTTAATGGGTATGCCACTCCTCCTATCTCCTTGCTACACACCGTACAAGCTTCCACACCGTACGACTATCCACACCGTACGAACTTCCACACCGTACGACTATCCACACCGTACGAGCTTCCACACCGTACGACTATCCACACCGTACGAGCTTCCACACCGTACAACTATCCACACCGTACGAGCTTCCACACCATACAACTATCCACACCGTACGAGCTTCCACACCATACGACTATCCACACCGTACGAGCTTCCACACCTTACAAGCATCCACACCGTACGAGCTTCCACACCTTACAAGCTTCCACACCGTACGACTATCCACACCTTACAAGCTTCCACACCGTATGACTATCCACACCGTACAAGCTTCCACGCCGTACGACTATCCACACCTTACAAGCTTCCACAACGTACGACTATCCACACCGTACAAGCTTCCACACCCTACGACTATCCACATCGTACGACTATCCACACCGTACAAGCTTCCACACCGTACAAGCTTCCATACCTTACAAGCTTCCACACCCTACGACTATCCACACCGTACGAGCTTCCACACCGTACGACTATCCACACCTTACGAGCTTCCACACCGTATGACTATCCACACCTTACGAGCTTCCACACCGTACGACTATCCACACTTTACAAGCTTCCACACCGTACGACTATCCACACCTTACAAGCTTCCACACCGTACGACTATCCACACCATACAAGCTTCTACACCGTAGGACTATCCACACCTTACAAGCTTCCACACCGTACGACTATCCACACCGTACAAGCTTCCACACCGTACAAGCTTCCACACCTTACAAGCTTCCACACCTTACAAGCTTCCACACCCTACGACTATCCACACCGTACGACTATCCACACTGTACGACTATCCACACCGTACAAGCTTCCACACCTTACAAGCTTCCACACCCTACGACTATCCACACGGTACGAGCTTCCACACCGTACGACTATCCACACCTTACAAGCTTCCACACCGTATGACTATCCACACCTTACAAGCTTCCAAACCGTACGACTATCCACACCATACAAGCTTCCACACCGTATGACTATCCACACCGTACAAGCTTCCACACCGTACGACTATCCACACCTTACAAGCTTCCACACCGTACGACTATCCACACCTTACAAGCTTCCACACCGTACAAGTTTCCAAGCACCCTTCCTCAGACCACCGCTCATCGTCTTTCCATGCTGAGAGTCTGTGAGATCACTTAACTTGCCCACTTTTCTGTCTGCGAAGTCTCTCACCTGGTACTGAGGCATGAGAGGAAAGCATTTGATGATGCAGTTGAGGTGCATGCGTTTCACCAAATATATTGGCATACATTCTACAGACATGATCCCAGACCAATTTGTGTTGAGTGTTTGACTATGCCAGAAACCAAGGCCAGTCAGTAATCTGATGAGAACAGATGACTAAAGAAGTGGGAGTACAGAAAGAACCAGGCTGACGGCGTGTAGGCAGTCATGGATATTGGTCTTGGCCCAGAGACATCTTTTCCACCTGTCCCCCAAAGTCCCTCTCTCCATTTTATGCACTTGTAGGACCTTTTCATCCTCTGCTTTCACACTATGGTCCTTCATCTCTACCAATCAGAGACCTGCAATCAATGCGGAACAGAGAGAGAGAGAGACAGAGTTAGCCTGGGTGCCTGGTTCCAGCTGGGTTTGTGCTGAAAAGCAGCTTCACCCCCATGGCAGCCAATCTCCTTGCTTCAATGGGCTCGGTCAGTGTAGCCCTGTGCGTCAAAACAAGAGCTGTGCTTCGGTCCCTTGGCATGGGCAACAGGCCCCGAATACCAGGAAATACTTTGATTTGTAATGAATGGGGTTTGGGGACCAGTTGTTCTGTCTGTCCATGGGCAGAAAACCCGTGCCCTTCCGTGCGCACACACATGCCCTTTCACACTTCATCCATCAGCTAAGCCGGCAGATTTAAAGGATTTACAAATGCATTTTAAAGAGGGTATTTCAAAAAGCAACTCTGAAGATTAGTCCTATTCTAAATGGGGTTGATTATTTGCATGGTGAAATACTGCTAACACTCTCTCCTTCAATTCAGTAGAGTAGATTTTTTTTTACAAGTAAACTATACAGAATACATGTAGCAAACTAGAGGATGCGACACAGTAATAACACTGTAAAGGACAGAATGACAGTTCCGTCCTACTGACTGTTGGCTAGTCTATCAGACCAAACCAGCAGTGACACCTATGAAAAAAAAACACTAAGGAGAAAAAATACTGTGACAACAACAACCTCGGTAAATCATAAGAATTATGTAATGGTACAGATGTCATGTGATTACCCCAGTGATTGGCCTAGGAGCGCTGACAGGTGGATACAATTTTGTATTGCAACTAGAAAACACTCAGACTCGTCCCCAGGGCCAAAAAGACGCAAGCATCTCATTTTGTGTGGGGCCGAAGATACCCATTGAATTACCAGATCAGATTGCCTAACCATGGAGCTTTTCATCTGCAGACAGGCGTTTCCACGCTCACTGAGCCTCCAGCTAATTGTGGGGTTTGGACACGTCATTAAAACAAAGCATTTCCATTGGTTGTGATAGCATGTCAAAATATAGAAGTGTATTCGATAGGAATATAAATATTCTACAAGGAGAACCTATAATCTTCCTTGGCTCCAGCGTTCCGTGGGTGTTTCAAGGACTCTGCTTCCTGTCTTCTTTGTGTGGGTGCCGACTTTCTCTTCGTGCTCATCCATAAAAGGTTTTGAAAGTTCGGGTATCACATGCGTATGAGGCAGACACACACCATTGCCTGAGTGTTTCGACTGAACCGCCTGTGTGGGCCGTTCCATGTAAGGACAAAGGCACCTTCAGTTTTGGTGCCTAGCTCTGACTTCTTCAGATGGGGTAGAATCGCCACATAGAGAGCCGCTGTTTGGTTTGAGGGACAACAACCTTATTTCCGACCGTTCTGAGTTATGGGAATCACACACACACACACACACAAACACATACACACACACATACACATACAGACACATACCAAGTGCACATAATTCTTTCAAGTATAATTTTTTCTGTTTTCACCTTGGTGTACCTCGTGGAAACACATCAGTGTCCCAGGCATTTCCCCATGCTTCAGGGTCGGGAATCCCAGGGTCATTGTGTGATGGGTTAAACACAGCCTCGCAGCACTGAGGGTCATTGTGAGATTGCCTCCAACCACGGAGTGAACTTCCTTTCACCACTGTACTACATCCACCCTAATGCGGGTTGCAGACTCTACCGAGAGGATTCCTGATTCCTGGGCCCACGGCTTGCCCTGTTACCATGGCTGCAGACCGGAATGGACCTGACAGTGAGTTGTCTGTGGGAAGTATTTTAATACTTCACAACTTTTATTGACTTATTATTGCTCTGATTCTTACACATAGACATTAAATAGAAAGACAAATGACTATTTACTACTAATTAAAATACATAATAACCTATAAGCAGGTGTATGGTGTCCTTATCTCCTTTTCATTTTCACCTTCAGATGATGAATGCTTAGCAAAGCCAATTAGGGATAGGAGAGAGACGTCACCTGAAATCCTTCAAATATGCCCCATTAGTCAACTTCCCCACATTATTGTTCACTTGATTCAATGCATTATTGCCGAGAATGTAATAAAAAAAGAGAGGGTCTTTAAAATCTATCAGGCTTTATACTGTGTAAGCAGTTTCAGACTCCGAAAGCCTACCGCGTGCGTAGCAGATACGAATGGACTGCTCATTCAGTACCACATTAAAATTCAGAGCTGACAAAAGCACAATTGTATTCTTCATTACACAGATGTTGATGTAGATGTCTCGCAGGACAAATTATGATACAAAGTTGATTTGAGATGTGATAACTTGCGGGCTGGTGCTCAGAAGAAAAAAGGTGAGAAGCAACTCTGGCCACCAGTACTTGGGCAGGACTCACAGGAATCTCAACAACAGAAGCAAGCTAGTGTGTTGATTTTAAACCCTCCTTCCTTTAGGCTCAAATATGAAAGGATGTGTGACGTTCTCGACAGCACGGGTAGACACATTCAACCTCTTGGTCCCAAAGACCACAGCTTGTACTCACTGTGCAAACAGTGCAATGCCGTCACTGTGCGATGATACATGCTACACGTTACACATTATTACTGGGCCTTCTTTCCTTCTATGAACATGCTAAGCCCATCAAAGGCACGAATGGACAGCAGTGTTCAGACAGACCCTGGACAGGCTTTAGATTTGAATCCCAAGTGGCACATTGTCGTTGTACATCAGAACCGGGCTGCCTCTTTGGTTTTCGCAACTTTGTGCAGGTGGGTAAATAATGTAATTAGCCACCAGGTGATTTTTGTTAAGGATTGACCTGCCCCCTGACAAACAGGCTCGCTCAATGTTCAGGCTGGGCCACTGCCCAAAGCCCTATTACACAGAAATACCTTGAGTCAGGAAGTAAGTGAGGGGTTTTGAGGTGAGGATGTGATGTGCCATGGTGTGTGGCTTTGTCTGTCAGTGAAAACCCAAATCAAGACCATCACAACTCATTGCACCAGCTACTTGGTCTATACTCGAAAAAGGTCACAGCTTCCAATAAGCAGTTTCCTGCAAAACATGAGACCAGATTCCTTGCTGCAATTCATCACCCAATTATTCAATTATGATCAAAGTTTGGATAATGGCAGGTCAGGACATTATTATCCTGGCAGCAGCGTGATTGATAAAGTTGACATGACAACCAAATGGAGAGATGACACATTGTAATAAATTGATTGTTGTTTGCATCTTCTCTCTGGTGAGACGAGCCGTAGACAGAATCAGTGAGTCTGAGATTGATTTCACCAGTCCATCTCATCGCCGCTCTGAATAACGAGCCAGGACGGCCTGATTACACACAGACACACACGCATGCACGCACCCACATCGCTCCATTTTGAAGTCACTGGCAGGAATATTATTGTCTCCAGCGGTGCAGTCTGGGAGTATATTTAAGCGTCCCAAAAATTGAATAAAACAGGAGATGAGAAGATGTAATCGTGCATGAAAGACAATTATCCGTCCTCCCTTCCACAAAGGAAAATAACGGCACAGCGCTCCCCTCACCTATTCCATCTCCGCCAGGAGCTCTGGGGGAGATGGAGGTATGCTCAATCTTGGTCCTGGCGCTTAGCCACTCTGCGCAGCCAAGAAGGAGCGCCAAATCCTGCATGGGCTCACCACAGAAGGAGAAGAATCCTCTATTTCTGTTCCTGACGTTAGCACGTCAGAGCGCTGGAGGAACCTTCTAGGGTCACGGGGAGCACATTAGGTTTTTTCAGAGAACTGGAGGAACCTTCTAGGGTCACGGGGTGCACATTAGGTTTTTTCAGAGCGCTGGAGGAACCTTCTAGGGTCACGGGGAGCACATTAGGTTTTTTCAGAGCGCTGGAGGAACC